>CM043115.1:33579694-33769710 GCA_023701765.1 Hylyphantes graminicola | reverse complement strand
TATAATAGCCCTCTTGTTGCGAAGCGATTATTCAAACTATACTGAACTAAAGTTCCCCGATAGAAAATTTAACCGCTAATTGGTATTTGGTAAATATCGGCTTTTGTCTGAGTTCAAGGATAGGTGAGTTTTATTTTTAAATTTGGTTATAAAAAGTACTTTTAAAACGTATTTAAATATAAAGTAGTAAACCCGAGTACAAAGGTATACACGTTGTTCATTGTTTTGCCACGAAATTATTTGTGCATCCCTTTTTTTTTTTTTTAGTCTTTTGACAATAACCCAATTTTTTGCGAATCTTTTTTTTATTATAAGTTTCAATTAATCTTAAACTTTAATCAATCTATATCTAAATTTTAAATATAATCTTAGGAGAGTAAGGAATTTGGCTAAATAATCTTCAAAAAGAGCAAATATCTCTTATAATATATATTAAACTAAGAGCCCTGCTTCTTATATCAAATTTAATGATTGTTTATCTAGAAATTAAATATAAATGCCATTTTAATTAAAAACTATTAAACACTTTATGCAATGAAAAAAAAAATTTCGATTAAATTTTAATTATTTGCCTAAGTTAAACGTAATTTTCTGCAATAAATTAATAATCTATTCCGATAAGTTTTTGTTTGGAACGTAAAATGCACTATGAATAATTTATTTTGGTTTTTTTGCTCCTTTCTGTTTGAATAATAAGACTAAATTTCACTGACCAACAACGAAATTTTGTTGGCTTATAACGATATTAAACCACTTTAGGTTTTAAATGTTTATAAAACTGAATCACTACACTCTTAAAACAAAAGAGTGAAATCCACTCCAGTGGAGAAGTGCATTTTCGATAATAGAAAGGAGTGAAATATTAACTCAGACTTGAGTTAAAATCACTCATTTGGAGTGAATCCTGTCGGAGGTTTTAACACACAAAGAATCCACTCCTATAGGGACGAGTGCATTTTCGACACTGGAGGAATGAAAATTAACTCAGACTGAGTTAAAATCATCACTACTCGTTATTTTTGTTTTAAGAGTACATTAATAAAATCCCATCAACCATCTATATTTCTCTTTTATGAAGCAATGAAAGATAAAACAGTGTTCTTTTAAATGGACTAATAAGTAGTCAGGCATAACGAATTAATGTAGGATAACTAGTAAATTTTTTAAACTTAAATTTTTCAAAAGAATTTTCTTTACCTTTGTAGGCTTTAATGTTCCAAAATCGTACAATTCAATCACAAAGTACCATCTTTGTCCCTATTTTCTCCAAATAAACAATGAAAAGTAAAAACAGTTGCCTTATAAGTACCGCCGAAGATAAATAGTTAATTACATAATTTAAAGAACGCATAAAGGGTTAATTACATGGTTTTTAAAAAACATCCACCATCAAGTGAAATTCTCTAAAAAACAAAAACTCTGTTTTAAAAAAACATTCAAAATAGACGTAAATTTAAGAGCTGAGTGGAAGAACGTGCTAAGTGACATTGTTGAAAAAATTGAGATTTTTAGGTCAATGAACATATTACTGACTTCTTCAACGATAAAAAGTTTCCCCTGCTTCCTAAACTTCAAGTTTATTACATTTTTTACGCTTACAAGAAACCAATTTTCAACAGATTTGAGTGCAAACGAAAAACTTCAAAACTCATTTTTTTTCGTTTTCACCTTTTTTGTCACTTAGCACGTTCTTCCACTAAGCTCTTCAATCGTGACCTTTCCAAAGAAATACAAAACTGGAAACTATATTTCTATTGTTGTGTGGGATGCACGGGGCAAAACAAACGTTTCTAAATTGAAATATTAGGGAAAATTAGCGGAAACCACAAAGTAAAAAAATCTGGGTGTAGCTCTGACAGGATGTATATCTCCGAAATTAGTTTTAAGGCTAATTGTTGCCCGTGGCTGTTCATCTAATGTAATTGTGTTCATCCCGACTGCTTCATCTCTATTAGGCGAAAAAAGTAACTTTTTAAAGCTAATTGCAACAATGCAAATTCAGAAACTAGTCCGTGAAAAAAACGGACATAAAAGTTGAAACTCTCTTATAGCGAGGTATCAAATAAAAAGACTAAAATGTTTAGAATAGATATATTACACTCCTTGCCAACCTAAGTTGGGTAAATAGAAATATGCTGCGGAGAAGATCCTTTGGTGGATGTAAAGAGTTTCATAAGCTATTTGTAAATCCATCCAGAAAACATGTTTAAAACATTAATTTCATTTAAGGACTAACAAGATTTGAATATTATTTGAGAAAATTTTGCAATTTTATCAGAATGAAAAGTGTATATTGGTTAAATTGTATTAAGTTCATTTTGTATGTAAATATTACCTTACAAGAGTTTTCAACTAACGGGCCAATCGTGCTTTTCTCCCCCCTGTCTTTTTACTATTTGTTTTTACCCAAGTTAGGTTGGCGCGGAGTTTGGTAAAGAAATTTCTTATGACTAATTGAAATGACTTTTATAATTTCTTTCCAAGATTTAAGTTAATTTTTGAAACGAGTTTTATCTAGAATTTCTTTTGAAGTTTTCTCTATATAGGGCTTATTTTAAGGAAAATTTATTTTACTTTAATCTAATACATCTATTACTTGGATAGATTGGTTGAATTACACTTAAATTGTAGGTATAAGTGAGTAATAGACTCTTTGGTTCGGTGTTGAGGGTGGCTCTTTTTACCGCATTAACTTCAGAGCTTTGGGTTTGCACAAAATACTTCAAAAACAGAGTTGAATTTAGCCATCAAAATATCCTATGACAAAAGCCAAGATAACGAAGTCTGGTTCATCATACCTTTCTAAAAAAACAAAAAATATATATATCATGGTTTGCAATGGGAACAGCTATGGCCAACTTCAATAACAAGGCCAGAGAAGCTTTCCCAAACATGAGCATAGACGGAATTTTTGACGTCACTGTTCCGAATGCCAAAGATCGAGAAATCAGTTCGGACGCATTCGGAACAATAAAAAAGTGGTCAGCCGTGAACGAATGGTTCCAAACAGGTTTCGAGACAGGTTATCTTCATCTTCGGAACAACGTCACTCGGAACTATGACGTCAAAATTTCCGTCCCTGAGCATGTTTGGTAGGGCTTCTTTGGCCTTCGTAGTTGAGCAGCCATGGAACAGCTCAGATTTAGATTTAGCCCTCGTCATTTGACCATGCTTTTAAATCATAATAAGCTCATACATAAGGTTCAAACATCATTTGGAAAGAGGAGCGGTATACCTGCCGGGAGAACTTCTATACCTCCATTTAATTGCAGGTGTTGTCAACCACCGTAACTGATCTTTGATGGAAATGAAGTTACAGTTAATGGACAGGCGTGGAAAACAACCAAAACTTTTTCCGGCTGGTTAGACATGTTAACAAGATACAGGTCAACTGGAACATAAATAAATTAGAGCTGGAAGAGTTGACAACCGACGCGGTGGATAATCCGAAACTATCAAATGGGAAAAAAAAACACTCGAAATGTAGAAATAAACAAGACTTAACAGACTGCACTTAAGGGTAATTAAGGTCGACGGTCTGTTATTATAGCTTCAATGAGACGTTCGAAGCGACAAAATATTTTAAAAGCAAAAAATTCAGTAGTTGAGTCAACGTCTCACGAATGGAGATATTCTAGTTGACTTCTGGAAATGTTAAATGTTCTGACGATGTATCATAGAATTATTTTTTATGCGCTGTAAAGGCTTGAAAAAAGTTTATTGAAATAAGAACAAGTCATTTAATTGTTGTTGAAAATGTATATCGTTTGATTTTGATAATCACATCACAAAAGTGTCGGTTAAAAATCCCAACAACAAAAATGCTTCTTATAATGGAATCTGCAGAACTTTAGGGCAATACAAGAAGTTGCTTACCTCAAGGATCAATTGATTTACTGAAAAAGGCATCGAATACTTCTTCGTTCGAATCAATGTTAAAAGAACTTTTGTCATAGATTAAGGTGGGGTAAGTGCCCCCCCCCCCCCCCTCCCCTGGCATTTCCCGATTTATGGACGTAAAAAAAATCTGTTACAATATTTTTACGTATTTACCCCAATAGTTGCAGGAAACATTCTGGCATCATTTTCATTAAAGAATGTAACATGGTACAACCCTTTTTGTGAAATTTTTTAAAATTGCATCTTTTCGTTATTCACGCCATAATATTATTTTTTTATTTATTTTATTCAAACTGTTCATGATACAAAACAAAATGTTTTCTATTTTGAAAGTGTATAAAACATGGTATCTTTTTGTAGTGTCATGTACTTGTGATGTTGATAAGGTTAAAAAAATTGGGGTGACCCAGTTGCCCCGCGTTTGGGGTAAGTGGGCCACCACAATGGTGGGGTAAGTGGACCAGGGGTGGCCCACTTGCCAAACTCTTTAATATACTTAAAAAAAGTCATATTTACTGATTCATAGGGTTAGTCATATTCACTATTCATAGTCCTATTCATTGACATAGGCCAGTTTAAGATATGTAGCTCTAACATTTTTTTTTACACTACATGCAAAAATGACAAGATGAAAATTAACGTATTTTTTTCTTGTAGTAAGCTTGCATGCCATAAAAAGTTGCTATGCGGGAACTATTAAAGATACATCATTACTTTTTTTTCAAACACTCAAAAAATCATGTAGATTATTCCACTTGCCCCACCATATCTCTACCAGTTATGTGTATAAATATATTAGGGGGGTGGCCCACTTACCCCACCTTGCGGGGCAAGAGGGCCACTCGGATGACCAAAAAGAAAAACATATTTTTAAAATTTATTTTTTGCCAATTTGTGTTAAGGTTGTCATGGGTACAGTAATAACATATGAGAGAATGGACCACAAAAAAAATAGTTGTTAGGCCGGAATAAGTTAGGCGATTAAATCCATGGTAATCGAGGTACGTGAGGTTCTAGGCCCCGATTATATCCAATGGTACGAGTTCTAAAGTCGAATTATGCCAAAAAGGGGCCTTATCCCTACCGTTTAAATGGCCCACTTACCCCACCTTATTTTACGTTTTAAAATACATTTTATGGAAAATGAACATTGGGGAAACCGATTTTCGGGATTTGCGATTATCTTTGACTTTTGAATGAAATGAAACTTTTTTACCGATTTTCTGATTTTGCGATAACTAGGGTTTTTTTGACAACTAGAGAATTTCATTCAAAGAAATTTTAGCAAAATCAAATCATTTAGCAATTTATTTAGTTATACATAAATAGTATAAAGTATTTTAAATAAACAACTAAAATAGTCTCCTCCTTTCTTTTTTAATAATCACACAGATATTATTAGAACAGACAGCAATTAGCAGATTAAAAATATGGAGTCGGGTGTCATATCTTTCTAACAAAAAAATTAACTGTGCCGTCGATGAATAGATACATAGACGTCCGAACAAAAAATATATCCCTGATACCACTAATCAACGAATGAAAATCGGTTGGTTAGATCTGAAATCAAAATAGACAGGCGGATAAAGTAAAGTATTATAAATTTTGGCCCCTGTTACTTCAAATACCATTCATACAAAAATTTGTTAGTTTTTTTTAATTGGCAAGTTAGAATGGAAATTTAAGGGTGGGCGAATATGGGGGCGAATCGACGAACGAAAATTATTCGCGATGTAATACCTATTTTCATTGACGAAATTATTCGCGATGTCAATACCTATTATCATTTTAAAAAAAAACCTTCCGAATCAAAAACAAAATAAAAATAAATTATCAAATTGAAAGGCAAAACAAATTGTTTCGTAACGATTGAATGGCAAACATTGTTGATTCGTAACGATTGCTTCTGCATGAGGGCTATTGGCGAAGAGCTGCATGAGGGCTATTGGCGAAGAGCTGCATGAGGGCTATTGGCGATAACGATTTTTGGGCTAACACCATTAAAAACCAATTTTGCTGTTAAAGTAAATATTTTGCTGTTAGAACCAATAGTGTAGTAGAAAAAAATAGGAATCGTAGAATCTACAAAAATAACCCGATATAAATTAAAATGCTACTTATTATTAGAAAAAATCTTGCAATAAATCTATAAAATATTTCAAAATTCAATAATAACATCGTAACATTCTTGCTTGCACACTCCTTGAAAAGTAATAAGAATTAATTTAAATCATTAAAACAACAACCAGCGACCTTGCTGCACACTCCTTGAAGTAATAAACTCCTTGAAATTAAATAAGGAATCTTTATACCATCACAATACAATTAAAATTCCAGAGGGGGAGGGGAAACTCCTGCCTCCCTCCTACATTTTACATTACGTTAGCCGCAGGTTTTGGCGTTTAATTAATGGTGGTAGAGGGAGAACTAGTAACTTGCCTATCCACAATACTTTTTGGCGTTTTTAACTTGCGGGGGCGTTTTATAATGCGCGGTAATTCCTTCAACATAATTGTCATGAGGGAATTTAAATGAACCTCAAAATTAACTTAAAGGAAGGGACGGCAAAAATGAAAAGACGCAAATTGGACGGCAAATATGACCACGCGACTTAGTAAAACCTCTGTGTACCTTTCTGTGTAGGCAGAATTAGCAGAATAAAGAGACCAGTGACTAAAGTTATGTGTTTAAAAACTGGCCCGTTCCCGTTTTTTTCCCTTAATTTAATTTAAAACATTTATTTCGTTCAATAGTTATGTGGTTGGGTTGTTTAGAATTATTTACGCCTTAATTTATTTTACCTCCACATTTATTTCGTTCAATTATGAAAATCTTAATTAAAAATCAAAATCTAACATCGTTGATCGTTGAAAAAATTAATTCCTTTACATACATTTAGGTAACTAACTTACAACCCTTGACTCGATCGAAATTTAGCTTTATAGATTAGCTTTATAGAAACAATTATTTTTAATCAAAAAGCATCATTGAAGAAGCCTAATCTGTAATACGTAGATTCTTTTTCTTTCTATTTCTTTCATGCATATGAATTTGGATCATCAAATCTTATATTCTTTATTAACAACTTCTTGAAAATAAAAAATCTAGCTTTAAAACCTGATATATATGTTAAATTAAATATTTGTATAAAACAAGTAGTTCTGAAAGAATTGGCTACTTTGCTGTTTCTCTAATACTTACGGAAATTCTTATAGTACCGGATACTCAGATGGTTTGATATGAAAGAACCTCTCTAATAAAAAAAAATACAAAAAGGCACTGTTAGATCGGAAGACAACACAGAGCATCGAAGTATAGATGGACAGACGGACAGAAAAGCGTATGAACAAGTATGAACAAAATATGTCTGGCGTCATACTCTTATAACAGAAAAAAAAAATTGAAATCGGAAGGTTAAAACGGAATGTACAGACAGACAGGCGGAAATCTTTACTATCTCCTTCGAATTAAAAAAAAAAAGGAATAGAGGCTAAAAAAAACTAGAAATAGGGGAGAGTGTTGTACCTTGGGACGCTTGTACCTTGGGACACTGACAATTTCTAAGAATCTATTGGCAATATTCATACATTGTTTATTTCTTATAGTAGCCTTAACCAACAGACATCATCATAATAAAATTTAACACTAGCATCATTGAATTGATGAAATGGTGACAAAAAATAATATTTCATTACCCCAAAGTAAATATTTTTCTCATTCTAATATAATTTTTTACCTTAGTACTCTTACAAAAGGTCAACTGCATTTTATTTTCTTCATAAAAGAGAAGATTTTAAAATATTTTGGTTATGAGAAAATAATGATAATGCATTTGGATTGGCCACTATCTTGCTTTTATTTAAACCATGTAGTGTGTTGTACCTTGGGACAGTATTAATAATTTGATTAAATTCTTAATAATTTGGATAAATAAAAATATCTTTATTATTTATTTTAAGAGCAATTCCACAAAACATGTAAAATACAACTCAGCTTTGCTTTGGATATATTTTATAATGATTGAAGTTTGAAAATATAATTCTGGCAACACCGGATAAATCTTTTGCCTTCCGTGTGATGAAATGTTCTAAAGAGGACATTTTCTGATGTATTTTGAAATAAAGTTTGTTTCCTGACCCAAATTAATTCAAGTGTATGACTATTGACTGAATTATAAAGCATGTCCCAAGGTACAACATCATGTTGTACCTTGGGACAGTTTATCCTCTCTACTTTAAATGAGTGGCAATTTTTTAATTTCAAGCTGCCAGAATTAAAAAAAATATATTATAGAGGAATATATTGGTGTGTTGAAATGCTGCTTTGAAATTTTTATTTTGACAATAATTATCGAAGAAAAAAATTAAAATGTAAAAATTGTCCCTAGGTACAACACTCTCCCCTACAGTCAAGGGTTGAGACCTGTTTTTTAAATAAATTAAAGGAAAGCCTTAAGTGGGATACGAAGATTTGAAGTAGGTGCATCTATACATAAATAACTATTAAAATATAACAATAGTGTTAAACTGATTTCCCAAACAAACCTTTCACAGAAATCTATCCACTAAAAGTATACAATGATATAATGCATGTAATATCACTGCCGGAAATAACATGTTACTCTCGGACAATTATGGACCATAGATTTCTACGAGGGTTGGTTCAACGACCTCACACGAGATTTTATGGAACGCGTTAAATTACCAACATACGACTAATTATTTCTTGTTCCGCTACTATTATAAGCTTTATTTGAGACAATTATATATGTAACAACTTTATAGGTACTTGATATTAATGTCTAGGACTTCTAGGGGGAAAATGATGACATACTCAATTAAATAATAAGAAAGACTTGACGAGTCAAATTCAAATAGTATATTATGGATAAGAATAGGTTTCTCTACAGTATCCTACACTAGTAGCTCACAACTACGTGATATTAATGAACGATTTTACGATACCGGCCAACTTTTCATGGACTAATTGCTCCAATCGTCATATCGCTCAATCGCTGTATTAAATTGACAAAAAAAATTAAGTAAAACACTACCTCCGTCCTTTGTACAATTCGTAACTACTTCGTGTTTTTCGTATTTTACGTTATATTCGTATTTTGCACATATTTTTCGGACGAGATCAAACGCACATTTTTATAAACAGTATAGTTACCGCTTAACAGAGCTCTCGTTGTTATTCGCCGTACACTGTGCAAAAATGTTAAGCCCCCAAAAGCGCGGGCAAGGGCGCACTTTTGAAACCACAGTGTTGTTTTAACTTCTTGGAAAGTGATCAAGTCTCGTCTCATTCCTAACTTTCGAAGATAAAACTGAAGTTCCTCCACTCCAAACATAATCAACTTCGAAATATCTCTAAGACGAAATATTCTGAGGCCCTCCTTAAGGGACATTATCAATGAAAGGCTATTTGTGAGTGTATTGTCTCCCCATTAAGGGGTCTAAGGAGTCTTAAAAATGTGCAAAGAAGGAACTACAAAGCATAGTTTGATCTTTCATGTAATTTTTTAACTACTCAATATACAAGTATAATTTTTTTATATGTAGTTCTACAAGATTTATTTAATATGAAACAAATTTTAAAATTTATGAAACTTTAACCAAAACTAAAATAAGTTATATTAAACATAAAGCTATTTGAACACATTGTGATTAGGCTTGCGCGGCAAATTGTGAGGTCAAAATTGAAGACATGACCAAGAACATGACTTTATATTGTACAAATATGTACAAACAAAGACTTATACCTAAATTCTCAGCTCAATTTTAATTAGAATTTATTTTTAGAACTTTTTTCTAAAAAAATTTATAAAAATTTTTGAATTTTGATTAAAAAAATTTTTAACAATTATTTCTAATTAAAATTGAGCTGAGAATTTAGGTATAAGTCTTTGTTTGTACATATTTGTACAATATAAAGTCATGTTCTTGGTCATGTCTTCAATTTTGACCTCACAATTTGCCGCGCAAGCCTAATCACAATGTGTTCAAATAGCTTTATGTTTAATATCATTTATTTCAGTTTTGGCTAAAGTTTCATAAATTTTAAAATTTGTTTCATATTAAATAAATCTTGTAGAATTACATATAAAAAAAATTATACTTGTATATTGAGTAGTTAAAAAATTACATGAAAGATCAAACTATGCTTTGTAGTTCCTTCTTTGCACATTTTTAAGACTCCTTAGACCCCTTAAGGGGTCACAGGAGTCTTAAAAATGTGCAAAGAAGGAACTACAAAGTTTTGTTTGATCTTTCATGTCATTTTTTAACTACTCAATATATAAGTATAATTTTTTTTATATGTAATTCTAAAAGATTCAGTTAATATAAAACAAATTTCAAAATTTATGAAACTTTAGCCAAAACTAAAATAAATAATATTAAACATAAAGCTATTTGAACACATTGTGATTAGGCTTGCGCGGCAAATTTTGAGGTCCAAATTGAAGACATGACCAAGAAAATGACTTTATATTGTACAAATATGTACAAACAAAGACTTATACCTAAATTCTCAGATCAATTTTCATTAGAAATTATTTTAAAAACAATTTAAAATCAAAATTTTAAAATTTTTATTAAATTTTTTAGAAAAAAGTTCTTAAAATAATTTCTAATAAAAATTGAGCTGAGAATTTAGGTATAAGTCTTTGTTTGTACATATTTGTACAATATAAAGTCATTTTCTTGGTCATGTCTTCAATTTGGACCTCAAAATTTGCCGCGCAAGCCTAATCACAATGTGTTCAAATAGCTTTATGTTTAATATCATTTATTTTAGTTTTGGCTAAAGTTTCATAATTTTTGAAATTTGTTTTATATTAACTAAATCTTGTAGAATTACATATAAAAAAATTATACTTGCATATTGAGTAGTTAAAAAATTATATGAAAGATCAAACAAAACTTTGTAGTACCTTCTTTGCACATTTTAAAGACTCCTGTGACCCCTTAAGCTGAGAGAGGTGTAGAATTATTTTTACTTTCTATACTTTGTGATGCGTTGATACAAAAAAAAAATCTATTCATTGTTGAGCTCGCTATGACTTCATTCCCAAAACCTTTTATGATTTTAAAATTTCATGACAGGGCAGTTTGTTAAAATGGAACAGTGAGTTAACAATTCGTACACTCTTTAAAACAAAAGAGTGAAATACACTCCAGGAGGAGAAGTGCATTTTCGACACTGGAAAGGATTGAATATTAACTCAGACTGAGTTAAAATCACTCGTTTGGAGTGATCCTGTCGGCAGTTTAACAACACAAAGGATCCACTCGTTTCGGAGAAGTGCTTTTTCCAGACTGGATGAGTGAAATTAACTCAGACTGAGTTAAAATCACTCGTTCGTTTTAAGAGTGTACTAACGATGCAGTTTAAATTAATACAAAACAAATTACCATATTTTTCCAATAGTAAGAAACACGTAAAAAACAGTAAAAAAATTTTTTCTAGTTTTGTTAAATATTTTTACTGTTTGTTAGGCTGCTTCTATTTAAAAAAATTAAGTTGATCCAATTTTAGAAGTCAAAATGTTGTGATTTAAATTACTTTTGTCATCATTTGAGGTGAATAATTAAGATTTTATGCATCATATTTTTTTCATGTTTCACTCAGGATATTTCATTCTGTTAGCTAATACTTTCCACCGTAGAAGTGGTTAAGACTTAATATTTAAAACGCAATCTGTTAAATTCCGACAAACTAGAGAAACCGGACAATTGTTTTTTTCTCGTTACTATACATTTACATTAATTTCCCAACTCACTCTTCACATGTGAAGCCAATTTCTAAGATGACCACAACGCTCGAATAAATTTATCTACTATGAGATCATCCTTACAAGGGCAAATATGGAATTTAAATTAAAGCATCTAAAGCAATTACAAAACAGATTAAATCTATTGTTATACAAAAGATAATGATAGGTGAAGAAGGATGAACGTTAAAAAAAATTAGTGCGGGAAAATGCCTGTCGAATATAAATCTCGGTTTTAATTGTTGATTTCGTTGGCTCAAAAACAATGGCAGTTGTCCTTGCCTTTCCCCCTTGTGTTATGATAATTGCATTTTTCTTAAGGTATCCGGATTTCACTTGAAATTTTATGTAATCTTTTTAGCGCAATACGTATTTTATAATCTTGAATGGAATGTTTTAATAACCTCAGGCTTAAAACTATTTCACTTTCAATTCATTTCAGTATGAAAATCATTTTTTTTTTAAATTTTACCTAGTTTTTGTGGCCACGTTTAGGAAGATTGCTGCTTGATAAGCATTCACGGGTTTTTGGTATCGAGCCTTGAAAAGGAATTGAACTCAAATTCTTTGAACTTAATTTGTGTAGGATGGTACCGTAAAATAATCAAAAATCGTCAAATTTAGGTCAATATATGTTTCTAAAAATTTTGGAGAATATATTTACGACAAGTCAGTACATATAACGTGTTTATTTGGTCGCCAAATCTACTTTAGACGGAAATAATGAAATTCTATTATTAGTACTTCATATACGCAATAGTTTTAACCCGGCAGCACTCGCGCTAACTTACCATAGACTAAGAATCTTCTAAACCGAGAACTCAATCTTATGCCTAGCGCCCCCAAAGTGTCGAACGGAACTAATACACTATTAATGATTGATTTGTGATTGGCATAATTGGACTTTCTGATTGCATATCTACTGTTTCTCCGAAATGTACAGGGTGTTTATAAAATAACGCTCGCTATTCGGAGTGGTCTGTAGCTTGAATGAATAATCCAAACGCAAAAAAAAACTTTGAGACACTTACTAATCAAGAAGGGGGAAGGGACTAATCAAGAAGGAAAAAAAAAGAATAGAATCATAAAAAACAAACTCGTCACTTGACCAGGGTTCTAAATTACGAGGCGCAATTGACTGTGCTAAAGCTCCTAAAGGAGGCTAGAAAAAGGCAGCCGTGAACCATTACATTAGTTCTCTTAGACACAATTGGGGGAGTTAGTGTCTAAGTCAATTTTAATATAGAAAATCCTTATAATGGTAATCCAATCAGAGTTTCAGATCTAGAAGTGTATTTAATCTATTTGGGGTCCATTAGACCCCAGGCGAGTGCTGCCGGGTTAATAACAATTAATAAGAAGATTGCGTTAAAGTTTCGGCAGATTTTCGATTTTTTTTAATTATTTTTTCCGGTGGGTAGGTTGTGGCAAAGAAAATTATATATTTCTAGAAATTTGAAGACTTGTATAATAAATTGATAAAGGAAAAGTTTCAAGAAATTTTGTCATTATTCCTCTTACTTATTTTAGCAACTCGAAGGGTTTTTTTTTTTATTATATAATTTCAAAGTATCCCATACGATAAAAATTATATTAAAAATATGTTTTTTAGATAGTTTTTTTTAAGGATTTTTAATTTCAAGACATTCCCTACTCAATATAACATTTTCATTAAGGAGTTTTGCCTTTGTCAACATACTACAATCTAATCATCCCCCACAATTTGAAATACCTAAATTTTTTGTCTTGTCCAATTCAACACTAAATCTGTCCCATTACATAGAGAAATTCCTTTCATTGTAGCGAGCATCTTTTTATTTCGAAAGTGTTGGTATTCAACAGTCAACGAAAGGCGGAATGTCGAGAAAATAGACAGAACATTAGGAGGTGTGAATGTCTCGACACTTTTTTTTTAGTCTGCGAACTTTTCTTTTTCCCGCTTCACTTGAACACGCCACGTTTACAATGAACTTTAAAAGTAGTATTGTTAAGAGGAACTGCAAAAGGCGACGATTTTTCTTTTAAATTCTTCTGGAGTCGCTTGCAAAGGTTTTTTGTTGAGAAAATTGACAACTAAGGAATGTTATAATTCCCACTGCAACAGAAACTGTGGTAATAATGTGGTGTAATATTCCAGCAAATTTTCAAGTAGTTATTTGAGGGAAATTTTTCAATAAATCTGTATGTTAAGGTAAATATTGTACCTATTGACATGATATTTGGTAACGCCTGTTTGAGTCATCAAAATACTCCCTGAAACAAAAGCCGACATTCCATTATTACTGGCTGAGGTTCTAAAACTTAAGTTTTAGAAAAAAAAAAAGTTTTTGCAAATATTTAATAATTTCATGCTAAAAATAACATCGGAAAGAAACAGATGGATTAAGTTATCAGCTAAATTAATGACGTACTTTGTAATTTTTAAGCTTTTTCACAATTCTCGAAGATGAAGTCAGAAATATAAGTATTTGAAAAAAAAATAAGTCATTTCTTGCAGTTAATATTGTTCCTAAAAACTTTATTTTTGGATAAAAAATATACAAAACTAAATCATTTTGCAAACTGTATATAATATATTTCATTAAAAAGTTAGAGCAAAAATATTTCAAAAGTTATGAATTTTAAAATAGTAATTTCCCATTTTCTACGTATGTACACGTCATTTATGCATTTTGTGTATGGATTTTATACTAAATAGTTTTATGTAACATTATACATAAGCGAAATAATTCAGTCTGAATTACTTTCCTATCAAATTTGACTCCTATTTTTTAGATTGTAGTATAGCCTGGAACAAGTTCTGTAGCGGTTTTAACCGCACTCTCTAAGCAAGATTTCGATGACGTTTTAATCCCAAACAGAAAGTGGTCCTTAAATATGAAAGGCTACTACTATCCCACAAAATCTTTATTAAAAAAATTGTGTTTAGGAGTGTACAGGATATTCATCGTAATATACTATAACCATAACATATTTTCTTCCAAGAAACCTTTCTTTTCACTTTTTAAAAGCTAGTCACGCCCATATGTCTAATTTACGCTGAAGTAAATCACAACCGAACATAAAGACATGTCATATGTGTGGTTACCTTTTAGAATTTTAAAAAAAGTTCAATTTGTAAATAAGCCATAAAACAAGTGACTGTCATGCAGAGAATAGAGTGTATAGTCAGCAGGTGGCAAATATGAACTTAGAATGACAACTATGGATATTATGGGCATATACGTACCAAACTGTTAACCCACGCAGAGTTGGTTGGGTAAGTTATGTTGGCATGTTATACAATTTGGAGAATAAAGGAAAGCATTAAATAAGGCCTAAGAATTTTCGCCAAAGGGTTTCATGGTCAGAGAATGTTTGTAAGAAGTTCTTGTTTTATATATATACACAGTACACACGTAAAATGATATTCTTTTTTGAAAGTAAACTCAAAATATTGAATACTGGTTAAATGTACTTGAAAGAAAAATATTCCACGAATCTTCGAAAAAAATGGTTTTGGTTTCATTCAATTCAATTTTAATTAGAAATTATTTTAAGAACGTTTTTCTAAGAAAATTAATAAAAATTTAAAAATTTTGATTTTAAATTTTTTTAAAAATAACTTCTAATTAAAATTGAGCTGAGAATTTAGGTATAAGTCTTTGTTTGTACATATTTGTACGATATAAAGTCATTTTCTTGGTCATTTTTTCAATTTTGACCTCACAATTTGCCGCGCAAGCCTAATCACAGTGTGTTCAAGTACCTTCATGTTTAATATCATTTATTTTAGTTTTGGCTTAAGTTTCATAAATTTTAAAACTTGTTTTATAATAAATAAATCTTGTAGAATTACATATAAAAAAATTATACTCATTTATTGAGTAGTTAAAAAATTACAAGAGAGATCAAACTATGCTATGCAGTATCTTCTTTGCACATTTTTAAGACTCCTGTGACCCCTTAAAACTTATAAAATGTGGTTAAGAAAACCAAAAAGGCAGCATTTAAAATTAGCCATATCAAACTATAGAACCTTTATATATTGCCTAGCAACTCGTAATAAGGATTCATTATTTAATGTAAATTTACTTTAATCTTTAAAATATATTTGTTTGTGAATTTAAAATATGCATACATTTTAAAATTGTTTGTTATAGATAATGCTTACACAACATTCTTGTAAATAAAAGGTTTGAGGTAGATTAATACAGTGATAGGTTTTTTAATCATATTTAACATCAGGAAAGAATTTGGCACGATCAACTTTTCCAAGTCTACTCTTTCAAGCAATAATTCGAAGGTTTTTTTTAATAAAATGTCAGTTTACTGAAATCACATTTTAATCTCTAGCCGAAAAGTTGTGCCGAAGTAAACCACGTGGCAGCAAAAGAGTGTCATACTTGGTAACTTAGCACCTGCCGGCAAAACAAAGGTGCAAATTTCGAAAAAAAATGAGTATATTTTCATATTGTGATTGTTCTTATTTATTACATAACACTAAATTATCTTGATATACATTGCAATAAAGAAAGGTTGTACCAAAAAATTTAAGACAAAATATCTTTATTAAGGTATTTTGGACAAAAATCTACCGCCTAAGACTGTAAAATTACGTTACTGACAGCCAGAAAACTTTATTTTTGGTTTCCTCGAGGATGGGTTACTCCCCCCCCCCCCCCGTACCTTCTACTTCTACTCCTTTATATTTTAGTTTGGTTTAGTTTAGTTTGAATTATTGTTGCACTGCTAGAGCTACACGAGGGCTTTTTTTATACTTTAGTAAACTAGGAACACTCAAAGCATATTCTTATGAGTAATTAGAACAAAAGAAAATGGTTTATCCAGTCAAAATTAATAGACACTGTTTAAAACAAATCCAAAAATTCCTTAAATAAGTTAATTTCCCCTTTTTGAGATATGCCCGTCAACAATTGTTTACATTACACCCAAATAGACTCCTCTTAAATGTAAAGTTCTTAAAAACAATTTTTAAGATATTAGTGGAAGAACGTACTAAGTGCATTTTTGAAAAAATTGAGATCTTTGTGTCAATCAGTTATTCCCTGCTTTAAAAAAATAACAAGTTTTCTCTTTTCATAAATTTTAAGTTATTTTTTGCTTTACTTTTTGCAAGTTTCGTTTTCAACAGATCTGAATGCAAACTAAAAACTTTAAAGTTCAGCATTTTCAGCATTTTGTCACTTAGCACGTTCTTAAACTAAGTTCTTCAATCGTTTACATTACACCGAATAGACTCATTTTAAATGTAAAATTTCTTTTTTAAAAAAATCCTCACATAAAAGAAAATTTACCAAGAAGTTGTATATATATGAACTATTTGCGGTGTCTTCACCAACCGTTTTAGTGCCTCTTTAATGGAGGTCAGGAGGCCTAGCTTCCAGCTGTGTTTAAATGAGAAGTCCTCTACACAACCCACGCAACACCGAACCTTTTTTTTTCCGTCAATTTTATTCTTCCAACTAAAACTTTACCTTAAAAAAACCTATTCGTAAATGAAATAAGTTCGTAATCTTAACAAAGAAAAAGATTGCTCCACCTATACGTTGCCGATACGCTTTTATCCGTGGTGGGGAGTTGCTAAAAAGGAGAGTAATTTCTATGTCTCGAAATCATGAGAGGTCATCTTTTATTTCGATATATACCTCCCTAACTCCCAGCTCCCGTTTCAATAAGTTATCTGTGATTAACTAGTAATATCTTACGCGTTGAAAAACAATCAAAAAACATAATCAACTGTAGAAGAGCTAAACTGTAAATGAAAAATATGTTAATTGTATAGAGAGTTCATATTTTATTTCTATATACCTCCCTAGCTCCCATTTCAATAAGTTATCTGTAATTAACTAGTAATATCTTAGGTGTTGAAAAACAATAAAAAACATAATCAAATGTAGAAGAGCTACACTGTAAAAAAGAATTTGTTACTTGTATTAAAAAAATATTTACTTACAGAATAAAATTTAATTTTTTTAAACAATTATTTTAGATTGAAAGGTGAAAATTCAAAGTTAAAACTCAAAGTCGAAGACGCTATCGTAGGTTGTTGATCAATTATTTTAGAGGATAGTTTAGTTACTAAATATTCTAATTTATCCAAAACTTGTCCTGTTTTTTCAGTGCCCAAACTCCTAGTTTTTACAAGAGAGATAATAAAGCAACAAAAACTACTTTAACAATTTGAAATCCCCATGCATTTTACGTGTACTGAAAATGCATTTTGTTTTACAGTGTTTTGTTTTTATCTTTACAAAGTTTCTTTCTTCTGAAAAAATATGCTGATTACAGTAAAAAAAAAGTTTTTTTTTTTTGTTTTGACTGCCCAAAGAGTACTAGACTAAATGTAATCAATGAACAATCATTTCAAATGTTTGCAGAAGCTCCGTATGTAGAAACAGATAATTTGGGAGAGCGTCGGCCTGGAGTTCTTTGGGTCTGTGATCCGAACCCAGGTTTGGCAGTTCATTAATCTTCGGTAGTACTGGCGACAGCATCCCCACTTGTCATTGGGGTGAAAAGGGGGAAGTATTTTTTACAATGTATTGCCTGTTAAAACCAGCTTCCGTGTTAAAATTATAAATTATTCGTATAAAAAACTGATTTTCTTTGTTAATCTACACTCTTAAAACAAACGAGCGATTTTAACTCAGTCTGAGTTAATTTTCACTCCTATAGTGTCGAAAATGCACTTCCCCTATGGGAGTGGATACTTTGTTTATTAAACCTCCGACAGGATCACTCCAAACGAGTGATTTTAACTCAGTCTGAGTTAATATTCACTCCTTTCCAGTGTCCAAAATGCACTTCTTCTACAGGAGTGGATTTCACTATTTTGTTTTAAGAGTGTATGTTGTAAATTTTACGGTATTTTTCAGGTACACCAGCTGACAGTTTTTATCTCTCAAAACAACAGATTTTTTTTTTACAGTGTACTCTTACTTTTCTTTTAACATTTCCTTTCGAATAAAATTTAATGTGCATTACCACAAAAAAAGAAAAAAACCTGTGAATGGTTCGGCAACAACTTAGAGATGCAATCTTAATTATATCCAGGTCATTAAACGCATTACGAGAATGGCTTTGTTGCGGCTCTTTTGAAGTTGGCGTGTTTAAAAAAAAAACTTTATGGGAATGTAGAACATAATAAAGCTGTACTTTATGCTGTTATTAAAAGACGCTTGTTATAGCTATTTTCATTTCAATTCAATTCAAAAAAATATATAAACACCAATATGGCCTTCACTTTGCTCTTGTTTATAAACAGAAAACTCCAATAATTATCTGATGCAATATTTTAAGATTTAATTGATATATAGATTAGATACCTGACGCATTTACGTTTATAACTGCTCATATACAGAAACAGGGGGAAATTTTGTACGAGATTGCATTTAATCTAAATTATAGTCAATTCAATATAGGCGATAAAAACAGAAAAATATTTGTGGACATCATTATAAATCATAGATATAGATATTTAGCCCCAATGTTTTTTTTGTGTGTGAAATTCCATCGACCAGAAAAAAATGCTCATGCAAAGCTAATAATATTTTAATATTCTACGCATACACATTTTTTAAACTGTAAAATTATTTTTTCCTAGACAGATAACGATCGTACTTCGTATAAAATTTAAGGGGTCAGATTTACGCCATGCTAAATTCTCATTACTTGAAATTGACATTAAATTGAAATGTACTGCATTATATCGTCGGTCAAATGACAAAACCACGAATGTACAAATTCTTGTGATTGGTGATTTTTCAAATAAGTCGGCTTAAGAATCCAGAAAAAAGAAGAAATTTTTGTCAGTTGATCGACCCGACGATATAATTCCCCCCCCCCCCCCCCCCCCTTAACTAAATTCACCGTTGGCCTTTAAAATACATTTTATTTTTAAATGCCACAATTTAATAGAAAATAATCTAAATTGCTTAAATCAAATCTTAAAAAAGCTTCTGCAAAAGCCGTCGAATAAATGAAACTGAACTTCAGTCGAATTATTTTTAAATGGTATGGCCAACAATTCAGTTCAAGACCATTTACTACAATTGTCCTTACACTTTCTTGATGTCTTTAGTGAGTTTCCGGTTCACTCACTTAGCGAAGTTTAAGAGGTATGGACAGTCCTCTAGACCTAATGCGTTATTTTTGAAATCGCAAGTTCTAATAAACTGTAACTTTAAAGTCAAACATTCTTTTTTCACAAGGTAAGAAAATCGAATTGAAATTAGTTAGTACTATTGAAATTAGTTAGTACAGGGTGTATATAAAATAACGCTCCCTATTCGGAGTGGTCTGAAGCTTGAATGAATAATCCAAATGCAAAAAAAACTTTGAAACACTTACTAATCAAGAAGGGGGGAAAAGAATGGAATCATAAAAAACAAACTCGTCACTTGACCAGGGTTCTAAATTACGAGACGTAATTGGATGTGTTGGCCGAAATTAGCCGTAATTGGCTACTCCTCGTAATTATAACCTTGGTCACGAGACGAGTTTGTGTTATAATTCCATTCTCTTTCGTAAAAAAGAAACTCGTCTCTTGACAAGGGTTCTAAATTACAAGGCGTAATTAGCTGTGTTGGCAGCAATTGGCCATAATTGACGAAGTTTCGTAATTTAGATTCTGGTCAAAAGACGAGTTTTTTTATGATGATTCTTTTTTATGATTCTTTTTTATGATTTTGTCTTTTTTATGATACCACTCTTTTTCCCCCTCTTGATTAGTAAGTGTCTCAATTTTTGTTGTATTAGGATTATTCATTCAAGCTACAGACCACTCCGAATAGGGAGCGTTATTTTATAACCACCCTGTACATACAATAGTTAGTACTATTGTTGCACTAGAGCTACACGATGGCTATTTGCGACGGACGTCGTATTTTCGAACCACAGTCAATTGACGAGCCGACACCTGAGCAGGCACCCAAATCAACCGTTATAAATGACATCATAAGCAGCGTTGGGATTTGAGAGCATATAAAGGTGGGTATTATTGGGGTATTTCATGGGGGTATTATTCGTCAGACATTTTTGGTCGTTTATCTCAGAGGGATGTTTAGACTCTTCAACCACACTCCTCTGTTGTTTTTGCTCTGTATATTTTGAAATTCTATACCCCATTCCCCACACGTGTCAGAGTGGGCGGAGAGGTCACTCCTCACGAGCGATCGAGATCACTCACTCGGATAAGTGAGTGGAGAGATGAGTAACGCGGCGTGACAGGGAATGAAGATTTCACGGAGCTTCGTGTTCTTTTTTTTATATCTATGCTTCTTTATTATGCTTGTGGTGATGCTAAAATGGAAGGATGTAGTTATAATTAACATGCTTTTATCGATGAAGTAATTTATTGGGAGGGACAGTCTCGTAGAACTCATGCATTAATTTTGAATCCTAATTTCTTGAAAAGCTTTTAAAATTGTAGAACTTTTACTGCGGGTATGATAATCATAATGACGCTAAAAAGAAACAAATTAAAAGGGGGACATGTAATCTTGTAATAAGCTATCAGTTTCTAGCATACTTTCCTTTTTTTATTTAAAAGAATTCGAAAAAAATGGGAAGTATCTATTGACACAATGGATATTTCTGTTCGTATGTCTATACGCTCTTTCCGATTCTAACCATCCTATCTTAAAAATGCGTTTTAAAGTGTATGATAAAACACCTATCTGGTATACTTTTCGTACCTCTGTCCCTTGACAATTTGTCGTAATTTCCCCATTCTAAGCTCCCAATTTGAAAAAATTAAAAGGTGTTAGAAAATTAGGAATCAAGTACTTTATATTTTATATTCATGTCCGTATGTCTAATATTAGCAACATAAGAAATTCTGCGAGTATTAAAGCAACAAAAATGTTGGCTATTCTTTCATAACATCTATTTATAAAAGTTTTCACATCTATAGCCACTACTGTCGACAGAAAACATGTTAATAAAAATTAAATAACTGGATGATATTTTCCCTTTTAAATTCGTTTTATATTCTATATTGCTGTCATTACGATTCTCACACTTACGGTTTAAAAAAAAAGACTTACATTTAAAGCATTACTTGTACAAAATTAATGCAATGTTGTCTTTAGGTAGTATAAACTAATTCTGTGGTCTATGGGACTAACCATTCCTCTTAATACTTACTGGGCAAGTGGGCATATCCAAAAACATGACACCGTGTGGTACTGAGCAAGTTTAGAATAAAAAGAACAATTGACACTTTTCATTTCACTTTGTTTCATCGAATCTTATTTTTTTATAGACGTAATTTATAAAATATTTTTTAAAAAATCTTGCACTTACTTTGAAATTTAAATCCTATCAATATTATTTCATAAAAAAATGAGCCACACACACTAAAGTAACAGTAACGGAGAAAATCCGATATTTGAAAATATTACAAACAACCGCTTCTAATTTAACATCTTTATCAAGGAGATGACACTTTACAAGAACAATAGATGTTAAGTGTGTAGACTGATGCAACACAAACTTTAAAAAATATATATAGATAAAATATGCTAGTTACGCTTTAGTTAAAGATCATTAAGAAACAGCTATAAAAATATGGCTATAAAAATCTGCAAATTATCTAACATCCTATAGGATGCTAGATAATTTACAGATTTTTATTAAAATATAAGTCTCGAATAGCTTCGCTCTCGAACTCAAAATCTTCAAAGTTGAGTTATCGTAGAACAGACCGTGAGAAAGTAATATCACTACCCGTCAAGCAAAGAGAGTATAAGAAATATTTTACAGTCCGAGAATTTTTTTTTTTAAGGCAAATTTCTTTACTCCTTAATTTTTTTATTGAGTCACAACCATTATCTTAATTCAGGTAACACATGCGTTTCAGAAAGTTATCCTAAACGTAACAAAATTTCCAATCTCAAATTTATTAAAGCAGCAAGTTTCTTTTGTGCATGTTATATAATTATTATTTAAATATTATTGAAAAAATTCTGTAAGAGGCTGAAATACTTCCCTTGGATAATAATTGAAATAAAAGATGTACCTCAAACACAAAATATTTTGACAAATATTATTTAAGCAAAACCTAACAAAAATAGAAGTTCAAACCATACGATTTTCCTCATAAAGTTGAACAACCCTAATACACAAGATACTTTTCTTCGCAGTTTATATTTCATAAACGCTTGACCTTACTTTTGACATGGGCGATGGGCCTTTACTATACCAAAGCGTTTGTCATCACACATTTCGAAACCAACACAAGAGGAAATGAAATTGACGCAAAAAATTTCTATTCTTTACTATATTTTTAAGGTTTATTGTTAAAAACTCGCTTGCGACACTGTATAAGGTTACATGAGAAATGCTAGAAAAAATCGAGGTTAAAGGGCATTTCAGTAGATCACAATCACCCACTTTATGGACTCTTCATAAATAACTGGAGGCCCCGTTCGTGAGTTAGCAATCCGCACTTGTAACTTGAGGCAGGTGCGAAAACACCAGAGTTTACAAAACTGTAATTACTTTATCTTCGAGTTTTTGTACAAAAAGGAACCGAAAAAGTGTGATTCTGTATTATAAGTGGTGGTATTTTACGTGTATATAGCTGTATACAAGTGTGCAGACGCTTATTAGCAGGTTCGAAATTATATGCGTCTGAGTACTTTTCGACGTCAGTAAGGTGGAATGCTATGATTTAGAAGGTAAATGTTATATGGACACCTGCCCTATGTTCTTCTAGGATAGAAATTTAAGGTCATTCTTAGTTTGCGATAGCATCAGTCGGTCATCGAAAACTAAAACCCATTTAGTTTAGGCTTAAAAACCTCCGAGGCATACTCAATTTGGTTGAAGTGTAAACTTGGTTTCGTTATTAAAATTTAAAATTTTAACTGAAAATTTAATTTCGTAAAATTGTTTATTAAATTTTATTTACTTAGAAGACGATTATAACTGTTAAGAAGACGATTAAAACCATAATTTAATAATTTAAATTTCAAAATTTAAAAACTTATACCATTTATATTTTTAAAAAATTATGTTAATAGTTGGGAAACATGATAATCAGGTAACCGGTTTTACAAAAAAAAACGTCTACTTAGGATAAGTAGCATCTTTCAGCTCCATGACTTTAAGCTGCGGAGCGGATAGTGTTAAAACTCCATCAATCAAAATTTACAGCACAACTATCTCAAACTTCACTCCCACCTTCTTTACAGAAAACGTCCAGTTGATTTCGTTCTACCACATTCACACAAGTTTGGATCATACACACATCTTTCGACCTATCATTATTACCATCGTATCCATCTTCCAATGTCAAAAGCATTCACAAAATCCATTTATTTATATTATATACCGTGTTCTCCGCAGTCACGATTTAAATTGGACGAGACAAATCGAGGTCTTTGTAGAAAGCCGATACTTGAAGACCTACTCGATTTCGTCGGGATTGCCAATTTGCATTTCTATTCAGTGGAAGAAGGACTAACGTTTCGAGTAGTTGATAGCGTTGAGGTATTACGCCTTTACAAACGCAATGTTCTTCCACATGCCCCCTTATTGATAACCCTAGGGCAATTACAAGTGAACCAAGTCCTTTTTTATATCATTATCGAGTTAGCAGCACAATTGCATGCACTATGTAAAATTTCAGTGAAATAATAAAAAAAACTCATATAAAATCCGCTAGGCAGCAGCAATTTAAATAAAAATGTTAATTGGTAATTTTGGTATAAAGCATTAACTTTAAACCTCTGTAGCACAAAGAAGCTTTTAATGGACTTGGTTCACTTGTATTGTAAGCCTTCCATATAAGCTATCTGCTGCTCCCATATTGGAATAATATTACTTATTATTTCTTACAGGGTGTCCAGAAAAAGACTCCCTAATTTCAAAATTAAATGTCTCGAAAACAAAGATCGATAGAGGGATGCAGTAAACGGTATGTTAAACTGCTGTAAAAAATTCTTACAGCTTTCATAATAAACATACCATTTACTGCATCCTTCTATCGATCATTGTTTTCGAGATATTTTATTTATAAATCAGTGAGTCCTTTTCTGGACACCCTGTATATGGGCAATTCTACCATAATTTTTAATTTTTTGTCCCTTGGGCATAACTTTTAAAAAAATTAATATTTCTTTACCATTTTTCCTTATTATACTAAAAGACTGGTCCTTTTATAATTGCAAAACGTAATTTTAAAGCAAAGAAACTCCAAAAAAATTTTAGAACACAAAACAATGCAGAAAAGTCCTTACCATCGTGTGTCCCGAATGTCAAATTTTAAGTTTAGGGCTCAATCTAATACTTTTTTTAGCTAAAAATTACATTCATTTGGATTTAAAATTGAACTAATACTGTAGCTTTACGATTTCCTTCCATTGAATTTCAGCTTTTAACATTTATAATGCGTTTTTCTGGTCTCCTAACTTTGTCCCTGGGTTTTGGTACATTCACTGACCTCATTCCTAAAGTGGTGAAGAGAGGCACTGGATTGAGCTACAGTGATTCTTCAAACATGCTAACTGTATTGCAGAAAACTGACATTTCAGTTAGTAGCCACATATTTTTGCTAAAATTCACCAATAAGCCCAAAATTTTAAAAAACTAACTGAAATTAGCTGCGAGGCTTTATTGCTTTCCTGACAGTCTCCCAGGTTTAAGGTTAATTTTTGCTTGATATTTGAAATTTTTTTTCTATAAATATGTTTAAGTGGAGTACAAGAAGTAAAAAAATCCATTTTTATTAAACTGGAGTTAGTTTAAACACAAGAAAGACCGGAAAACAGCGTGAATGTCATTTCCTTCCGTTCCTGACCTTCCGATCCTTACCGTCGTAATGATCTAGGGATGGAAAACCGAAACCAGTTTCAAGACTAACCGGTTTTTTGCGATTTCGGTTTCATTGAAGAACAGTTAGTTTCGTAAGGCCGGTTTAGACCGGTTTCTTTAGAATCAGTGTTTTTAAAAAACTGCCGTCCCTTATTATAATTTTTTGTTTTTTTTACAAATGAGCTTTGCTGAACTTTTTTTCGTAATTCTAGAACCCTTATAAACCTTTTGATAAACATTTAAAGTGATTTTGAAAAAATAAATTTTACAAGTTTTTAATACCTGAAATTAAAAATTATGGTAGAATTGCCCATATACTCTTAAAACGAACGAGCGATTTTAACTCAGTCTGAGTAATTTTCACTTCTCCTGTCTAAAAAATGCACTTCTCCTAGAGAAGTGGATCTTTTGTGTGTTAAACCTTCGACGGGATCACTCCAAACGAGTGATTTTAACTCAGTCTGAGATAATATTTACCCCTTTCCAGTGTCGAAAATGCACTTCTCCTACTGGAGTTTATTTCACTCGTTTGTTTTAAGAGTGTACTCATAAAAACAGCGTTTGGAGCAGACTATCCTTCCCAAACCTAATTCTTATCCATTCGCTCCCATGCAAAAAAATATTTTAATTTTTTGATCCAAAACTCCGTTTCCTATCCAATGTTCAATAAATTCCTGTGGGGCTACTTTTACCATTCTCCGACTTAGAACAGAATTTCTCCATTACTACACTCTTAAAATAAAAGAGTGAAATCCACTCATGTAGGAGAAGTGCATTTTCGACATTGGAAAGGAGTGAATATTAACTCCGACTGAGTTAAAATCACTCGTTTGGAGTGATCCTGTCGCAGGTTTAACATAGAAAGGATCCACTCCTGTAGGTAAAGTGCAGTTTCGACACTGGAGAAGTGAAAATTAACTCAGACTGAGTTAAAATCGCTCGTTTATTTTAAGAGTGTATTCTTTCTAATACGAATTTATCGTTAACATTGAAAGCCATGGGTCCAAATGATCTTTTATTGGCCATCTGTGCACCAATATTCCAACTTCGGCTTTTCTAGTAAATTTTAGTAATTTTGAGGTATTAGTCTGAACAATATTAAAATATCCTTAAATCGTTCTCCATGCATAATTTTCCCTTTTTCTTTTTCTTTGAAAATGTGTAAGGGAAACAATTCTGTTAATTCATTTGATCTTAAAGATGAAATACAAAAGTGCAGTTTTGAAATACGTGCCAAAAGATGAGGACTCCTGAACAATTACGGCAGTGCTGAACTCATAGTTCTATTAGCCATTCTATTAGAGACCGAGTTCCAAGGGTAATGCGTAAATTAATTTCTGCTTTGAATTATACATTATTTATGAAAATCTCAAATAATATCCGATTGTACGCAAAGCCGACATGATATATTTAATAACTTCTATTCAATTGCAATTTGTATTGAACCTATAGATAACACAGAAATTTGCCTTTTCGTTTTTTTACCTAATATTTTATACTAATTGAAAATAAAGAGAATAAATCGACAGGATTTTGTATTGTATACTATTTTTGCTAAAAGATAAGAAAGGAAAATTTCATTGTTTTTGAAAAGAAGGATTTTAAGTCAATGCAAAAATCCGTTCTGTGCAAAACACTGATACATTTCCAAAATTATTCTCAGACACACTTGAAAATTTATCTCTCTTTTATATTCATTCAATTTTACTTTATTTTATGTATTTTTGTTCTTTAAATGACTTGGAATTTGAATTATTCGTAGAAATAAACAATCAAACTAAAAAATAAAATTATTTATCTTCTGATTGCATTTTCAAAATTGCATCGAATGGTTTCTTTAAATTATTACAAAACAAATTACTTTCCGTAAATAAAATTTTACCTGTTTATTTTTTTTAACAAAAGAGTTCAAAAATGTTGAGTGTAAAAGTTCCCCGTCACACAATTAATAAATTATAGTAGCTAGTATTTTTAGTATATATTTTTAAAAATCTATAGTATGAATAGCATAAAATTAATCTTAAAAGTTCATTTTGTCTTTAGATATATTGTTGCACATAGAAACATATTAAACACCAGTGGCACGCAACACTACAAGACTTTCAATAACCATTCAATAAATCAATACATTTAACGGCAGGCCATAAGGTAATTTCAATAACTTTAAAACCTAAAAAGTTCAATGGCAGCTGCTCCTTTCGCATGCGCAATATTTTCTAAAACCTTGTGAATTCCGACAAATACTGGGTACTGCGCATCAAATTTGAAGTCCATAGCTCTTCTAATTCAAGATGTACAGTGATTTAAGATATAGACGAACCAATGTTCAAAAACCAATTTTTTAGAATCGGTACCCTCGAAAATGTGTAGAAAATTACAAAAACTCCATTTCTGATTTTCAACCCATCACAATACTGTTATGCCTTATATTTAACTTTGGTAATTGAAAGTAAAAATTAGATTCACAAAGTAACGGAATTCCAATATTCTGTAAAGTTAGTTTGCCAATATGTAAATCTCAAACCTTCGTTATTTTTTTTAACTTATAAATTTAATTCTAACGAAGTCTTAGGAAAAAAAAATAGTTGGTGGTTCCTCTTGCTGTGAATTTAGTTTTAATTTTTAAAATAATACTGGTTTTGTGGAAATGCACTGTGAATTCTTAAGCGGATTTCTAACTTTTAAATGCTAACAAGCGTAGCAGCGATTATGAGATAAAATTTAGTTATATAATAGTTGAAGTAATTTTTATGACAATTACTTTGGTTTTTAAGTTGGGTTGTATATTTTACAAATTTTCTATGAATTAGCGGCGATAGCCACACACAGTCCAATGTAAGTCTTCTTAAACTTGTAAAAAGTCTTGTAAAAAGACTACTTCATGTAAAAAGTCTTCTCAATCTTCAGCAAATATGGCTATTAGTTTTAAATCTCCTTTTAGTTTCTCGGTCAGTTAATCCCGTTCGTGATACAAATCGACTTTGAATTTACAATAAGAATATCGCCATCCCTTTTTAAATGACCGGTCCTGTTTAGAACAAACTTCATTTGGAAATGGTTGGGAATTTTTTTAACTACCCTTATTGACAACCTCACGGAGGAATGAACAGACAGGACTAATTGAAAGTGCAATAAATCTTTCGGTCTTAACACCTGAATCAATCTTAAAGCGCTTTTTTTTTGTCTCTCTCACTACGTGATTCTCGCCTATCATCAAGCTTCAGAAAGAAAAAAAACTTTAGAAAAGGACCTGCTTTCATTACGATGGAACGGAAGATGGGGATTTAATTTAACCCTTTAATGTGCATGATTTCTTTTTCAAACCGAAAAAATATTGTACGTATCTTTAATACTTCATACATTATGAGAAAAATACTGAAAAAATTTTAACTGCATTAGAATTTAAATAATTTCAATTTTTAAAAAAATTTCCATAAGACAAAAACCAACAACAAAATTCCAATTGTGATAATAATGACTAAAAAACTACTAAATTATTTTTAGTACTAATATTATTATACTTTGAATACTGCCAAAAACATAATTTCACAACAGTTAATAACCTCACTCTTTAATTTTTATACACTTTTACTACTATCTATAGGAATTATTAGTAACTAAAACTTCAAAATGGAATGTAATCGATGAAAAAACACAAATTTGTCGAGAGGGAGCTCTACTTTAATAGAATAAAGTGGATTATGTTACTTGTTGCCAAACGGCAACAGTATGCATTAGAGGGTTAACCATAACTAAGTATGTAATAGAAAACTGGCTCAAATCGATGTTTGGATATTCAAAAGTTCAAAAATGTAGAGTTTCGGAAATGTTTACCGCCCTATATTGAAGAAGCTATTAATTTTATCTGAGATTACATGGAGATTTACCCATTAACGGTGATTGACAAGAAAATTTACCGAGGTTTACTTAGTACTTATTTCTCACTTCGTACTTATTGTACTTAGGTTTATTTAAACAAATCAAACGTATAACAAACAAAGACCATGAGTCCAGAACGCTTTAAGATTGATTCAGATGTTAAGATTTATTGCACTATCAATTTGTCCTGCTTGTTCATTCCTCCATGAGGTTGTCAATGAGGGTCGTTAGAAAAATTTGCGTAGAACAAATTAAATATAAAAAGACTAATGGGAGCTTTCGCGTGCAAGGCCAGCACCTTACCGATTGGGGCCATTTCAACGATTCTGGCCAAGAGCTCTGGGACCGAGAAGCATAAATCCCGCTCAGGTAGAAAACCACGTGAAAGTCCCAGTGTTTATTTCCCAAGCCCACTTGATTCTCAGTTGTTAAAATAATAAAAATAATCAAGTTTTAAATTTAAAATACACGTCATTTTAGCAATGTGACCCAACTATCACAATAGTTCAATTTTAGCGTGGAAATTTTACATTTAAAAAAATTCGTTAGTGAAAGTTACATTTTTAATCAGACATAGTCAACTATGAACCAGTGTTAGTACTCTGCTTTCAAATTACGGCATAAATCGGAGTGAGACGGAAGATATTTTAGTTAAGCATATTTTTAAAAAGGCAAAACATGAATAATAATGTAGGCATATTAGTGCATAGATATTACGTTTTTAAATGAGGTATAATTATTTTTTTATGAAAAGATATAATTTTTCTGACAGCGTTATAAAAAAGTACATCTAAATAAAACTCAAGTCATCAGTTTTTGTAAAACTGCACAATACAAAAAAAAAATCGATTATTCCGAAAGAAAAAGAAGAAAATAAAATTCAAACTTACCGATGACCAGCAGACGATAATACCCTCGGAGAATTCTCATGCTGCTTTCTCATCACGAAACGAGTCGAATGAATGAATGAAAGATTCTGCGAGTGGCCGGGCGGGAGCGCTGCCTCGAACCGAATAAAAATAAGAACAAAAAGTGATTGTCAAGGGTAAGAATTCGAAAAAGAGAATTCCGAAACTAGTCTTGATTCTTTCAACGTTAACACCTTCACTTCCTCTCTGTTTGTTTAAACGTAAATATAGCTAGATTTTTGGGGGCTGAGGAGCCCAGTCGGTTTGGCATTCACTTTGCATGTGGAAGGTCCCAGGTTCGGGTCCGGGCATTGCCAAAATACTGCTGGCCAATAAATGGCCGTACCGCCAAAAATGTCCGATCTCGTGTAGGGGAATTCACTTTAAAATGCTCCAAAGACCCAACGCTGCGTACTTTGCCGCCCTTAACTTTGTTCTGGGTGCCAAAGAGTTCTATGGTAGGGTAGAGACTGAACCTACCAAGAGCACCATGGACCAACACGGAGACAATTGGGGCCCGATGGCCTAGTGGTTTGGATCGCAGGCCATAACACTAGTAGTAGCTCTCTGTAACGGGTGCGGGTTCGATTCCCGCCTTTGCCCTGGGTGTACTTCCTTTCTCAGTATCAAAATTATAAATTAACTAGCACTTTTGCTACTCCATTCGGGCTCCGTAGTGAGCCATGGCTGCCGATGGCAGCTCAGTAAGAGTCGTTCCTCTACCCTACTATAGAACTATTTGCTGAATGCCTACTCAGGTGTTGGCTCGTCACTTGACTGTGGTTATAAATTACGACACCCGTCGCCAATAGCCCTCGTGTAGCTCTAGTGCGACGATAATTCAAACCTACAAAACCAAACTAGCTGGATTTTTTTTTAAATATTAGTTTGGTGTTTTCCAACTAACGTCGCACTACAGCTGCACAAAGCTACACACTAAGCAACAAGGAAAATAAAGATAGAGTTTGATTCGCGAATAAGGTTCACTTTAGTTCGCATCCTATGCAACCACTAAATATTAAAAGTGCAATCCCATCCCATGTACGCGACGTTATTTCTGAGAAGTTGAGCTGAAATAACCTATTGCCGTCGTAATTTAGAACCACGGTCAAGTGACGAGCCCTCACCTGAGTAAGCACCCAACGCAATTATTAAGGGCGACATCGTACACAACATCGGGACTTAAAAGCATGTTCAACCTGCACTCCCTCTACACGAGGTATTATTCGTATAATTTTTTTTGCTGCAGGTATTTTGGCAATGGCTGGCCCAAACTCCGGATCTTTCGCATGCAAGGCAAGCTCCTTTCCAAATGGGCTACCCATCCTCCGAAGATTTAGGAAAGAGGAGTAGAGGGTCTATCAGTTCAAGTGGTTTGAAGCAGGGCTGTCAGGTATTTCGAGCTACAGCTCATAACAAACCGGCAATGTGGTATCCCAAGCTGCACCGTTTTAGCAGCTTTTTGAGCTACTGGGCATAACGTATTAGCAGAAACTATGGAAACTGGCACTGAGGTATCCCAAGATGCACCGCTTTAGCCTGCTTCTTTTGTGCGTTACTGCGCACTTACATGGACCGCTCTATTCTCGTTCCTAACTCTATGACCATAACATACAAATCTCCGTTAAAGCAAAGATCCCCACTACTGCAACCACTCAAACTTAATAATCTTACGCTTTTCGTAATTGAAATTACGGTACTATACCTTGTCTATCCTAGAATTCGAGCCTCGAAAGCATTTTCCTCCCCCATTCCCGCATGTGGTTTTCTCCAAAATGGCGGCGTGAGCGTATTTTTCCCCCACCCTACTTGGGTTTGAACTGTTCGGATTGTTAGACTCACAACAGAACCTCAAACGCGTTAGGTTTAGAAAAGCGACCTCCATTTCCTAGAAAACCAAGCAAAGGGATGGGGGAAGAAAATGTTTTTAAGGCTCGCATTCTGGATAGACAAGGTATAATAACGTCTTATAGTTGGTAGGTAAAATAACTGGGAAAGGTAAGGGTGTCCTCCTAATAGCAGTTATGTATGCAGCCAAACGAATGAAAACATTTACTCGATTTTAAATTTTATTTGCATGAATGTATTTTATGATACATTTTACATATAAAACTTATAAATCAAAATTAAACAACGATACTTTTTTTAGGGAAGCCAAAACATCCTTAATTTGATTCAGACTTTATATAACAACGGTTTTTGTCAGTATTTTACAGATGTGTTACACATAAATCTTAACAAAACGTTCCTCTTAAGCATTTGAGTGTATTAACATTACAAATACCAAACAAACTGATTTCTAAACTTCAGAAACATAGATTAATTAAACTTAATAAAATTTAACAATAATAAAAAAGAACATTTTCAATTTTATACTTTAAATTTTTAAAAACCAAAATCAAAGCAATATTAATCATAACAAACTTGTTAAGGTTATCAAAAACTTAAGCATATCTTCTCTTTAGAATCATCTTCCCAAACACATGATTATGTTTTTACTTATAGATATTTAAAAAAAAAATCGAAAATTAGATTGTTTTTCTGGTTAATGAAATTTTGACTTTACCAGAGAAGTCTCTCTTGAAAATGCGCTCTGAACGTCGACGCTTACCGATGACAGCTGTTTTGGTGACACCTTCAACTACATCATAAAGATGTCTTGCGTCTTTGTCATGATTGTCTTCATGCCTAGCGTCTTTCTCACCGCCTTCGTGTTCTGTGTCTCTATTATCATCTTGATCCCTAGCGTCTTTTTCATCGACTTGATCCATTGCGTGTTTGTCATATTCATGTCTGGAGTCTTTACCAACATCTTTATGACTTTGGTTTTTTCCATCAGTTGCAACAACTTGTTTTGCGCCTTTGTCATCTAGATGTTTTGCGCCTTTGTCATCTTGATGTTTTGCGTCTTTGTCATCTTGATGTTTTGCGTCTTTGCCATCACTTTCGTGTCGGAAGTCTTTGTCGTAGTCTTTGTGAGTTGGATCTATTTCATGATCTTGTATCTGATTTTCAATCAATGCTTTTCCATTCCTTAGGAATTCACCAGTAAATGATTCTTTTTCTTTCTTTTGAGAAATTTCCTCTGACATGACAGCTTCACTATTTTCGACACTCGGATAAAAACTTGAACTTCCTTCTTTCGACTCAGCTGTAAATTTATCTGTATCGCTTAGTGCCATTGGTGCAACTGATGTAACATGAGATATTTTTAGAACTTGAACAAAATTAGAATTTGCACTTTCTGAGAGTAATGGATTCAAAACGTTATTTTTTTCATTAAAATTTCTTGTAGTATCGATTTCTTCAGCTTCTTTAAAGCTTGTTAATGATGGTTCCAAAAATTCGTTTTCGTAAAACTTAGACTTGTCTAGTGGAAATATACCAGTTCTTTCAAAACCTTTTACTATAGAGTTCATATTGACAGATTTCTCCCATATTGAGCCTACGACACTCCCAAATTTCTCTCTATGTTTGTCATCAAAAATTTTATGGCGTTTCGTCTTTTTCTGAAATTGAATATCATAAACAGATTTTAAATCAAATGAGTATTTTGAATCTAAGGGTTGAAACATAGTGGCCAACTTTGGTGGGAATTTTAAGAAAATTACTTTGTTTCTTCTTGCTAGTTTTAAGACTCGTAAGTTTACTTGAAGTGATTGGCCCTCCAAAAGCAAAATAGTACTTTTTGAAGACTTCGGTAACGTAGGTATGAAAAAGTTCTCAAACCAATAACAAAACAAGATGTCCCCATCCGAACATTTACTTGGTGTTCCATTTCTATTCCTTGCGCAGGACACACAATCCCCTTGGAACACAACAAGAGGAGGTAATCTCCCGCCATCTGCACAAATGCACGTGAGCACAGATGCCTTCAGTATATCGTGATCTTGTAAGGTGTCTACATCCTTGGATTGGTCTTCACAAGGCAGCGATATCTCCAACAAACTGTAAAGCCTGTGAGCGTCATTTGCAGTCATGCTTTCCTCCAGATACAGACGATCCAGATCTCGATGGAAATCACACACATCAAGAGAACTCGCTGGTTTTGAGGACAAAGTTTCGTCTTTATGAGCTACCACTCTCGGATGACGCTTCAGAAAGTTCTTCAACCAATCTTGACCAGGGATGCCGTTGGTCCAACGCGTTTTGATCTTCTCTTTTCGAATAAACTCACCCGCTAACTCCAATATATCCTGATGACAGAGGCCATACTTGCACCTTGCGGAAACAAAAAGATAGTCTGCTAATTGTAGCTCATTTTCTGCACCCATCTCTAAAGGTCTGCCAGCACCTTGGCCTTCCATAGTTCTGCCATTTTGCTTTTTGTTGACCGAGAAATTCGAAACCTTAAACATTGCTACTGCTTTTTATTGTAAGTGAATTGTTTGTCAATGAGCTGTGAGCGTTTCACATTTCTATTTGCACATCTGCATACAAACTTCTTTGAGGGATACAATAAATAAGAGGACGTCTTGAGAAGAGATGAGATTTCAAAAAGGGAATGAGGATTGCTGCAGTCACAGAAAAAAGTTTTTATCCTAGAAAAGTTTGCCATTGGCTGAAGTTTATCGTCCTAATAGTTCTGCTTATTTATTCACAAATGTAGTCTTACTGCTTAGGCGATCGATCGTGATAATTCAATGAAATCATAAAACCCATTACTTGTGTTTGCTGTTCATTCAAATAAAAGACATTTATATAGGAAAGATAGTTAAAATTTAAGTAAGTTCGGATTTTGTGGAACAGTATAATAAAAGTTTAAATTATTGTTTAACATTTTAAACATTTCTTAAGAAATATATACTTTGCAAAAATATTGTTCTATTTATGCTTAATTGAAGGACTAGTACAAGTACTAACTGAACAAGTTAAGTTTTAAGAAATTGATACCTTATAATTGGAAATAATAATCAAAGGGTATTTTTGATTTCGATGATAGTTATCTGAATGTGATTTAAATATACGAGGCATTGTTCTCGGATTTTTCCTTCTGAAGAGACCCCGAATACTGCATAGCCCTGCATAGTCGCAACAACCAACCAACAAAATTATTTTTTGCGTGTCTTGGTTTCTAATTTATCCACGAACTAGCACTCTACTGATGTTTATGCGGTGATTCGAGTTTAATTACGAGGAATCGACTCACCAGGAAGGAAATCAGTCTAACAGGTACTCCGACTAACAAGTGTGAGTTTGTCATCCAAGCTCCATCCATAAGCCGGAATATATGTGTACAGCTGTGGAAATAAAAAAGTACCCACTTGAGGTTATTTCATCCGTAAGTCACCCTATAGAATCGGACCTTTTTGAGATTGTGTACAATTAACATTCTGAGTTAATTGCACGATACAAAATTTGCATAAGTTGCCGTCTTCATATTAAAAATATTACGATCTTTGAAATTTCCAATGGCAACACCCCATTTTAATAACTTAGAAATGTTAAGCACTCTTGAAAACCCTTAAATCTAAGTTTTTGTTGCATTTGGATGAATATTTGACGAGTTATTCAATCGAATCACTTGTGGACCTTTTGGGGACCATCTCTAAAATGACAAGCAAGCATGCATGCAAAGCCGTCTTTATTTATCAATTACACACGTAATCTTATACACAGTCCCCTAAAGGGTAATTAAAAGGTATTTTGTGATTTACTCAGCAAATTATGAATAAAAAAATTTTAAAATTGGGATTTCTCTTAATCTTCCTGTCTTAAATTTATTTCTTTACAAATATTAAGGGGTTTCTATTCATATTTTTCAAAAAAAATTAATATAATAATTATTTAAAAATATAAAAATTGTTTTAAATACCCCAATATTAAATGCATTTTGTTTGGGTTATTATAATTTCTTTTCAGTAAAAAATTCGTTTCATTATCTTAATTATTTATAGATCGGGATAGTTTTTTATGTGCAACTCATTTAACATTATGGGACCTAAACTTTGCACGTCTCTAACTCCTCTAATAATGCTTAAAAACTAACAAAATTTGGCATTTCGTATTAACATAGGTCAGAGATTTGAAATATGGATTCAAAAAGGGGTGTTGCCATTGGAAATTTCAAAGATCGCAATATTTTTAATATGAAGACGGCCCCTTATGCAAATTTTGTAACGTGCAATTAACTCAGAATGTTAATTGTACACAATATCAAAAAGGTCCGATTGTATAGGGTGATTAACGGATGAAATAACCTCAAGTGGGTACTTTTTTATTTCCACAGCTGTACCTACCCTACCCTATCAAAGCTCCTTGGAAGCTAGAAGTTGAAAGCCGGAAAACGCACAGCTTAATGAAAAGTGTGTTTGTCCATATCATCTGAGAATCAACGCTGGTACAATCTATATACATAAATGGCGACTTCTGTTTGTCTGTTTGTTTGTTTGTTTGTATAGGACGCAAAAACTTAAAAACCACTCAACAGATCGTCACGAAATTTGGCACAAAAATTCATCTCATCTCCAGAACAAGCACAGGCTAAGAATTTTTCGAATCGGACCATTCCTTCTATCGTTTTCGAACGTTTTAAGGGGAAAAATACACCACTTTCGCTCAAATCCGATAATTTTTTCTCTTTCGTGATGCCATCAGGCAGAAAAATTTAAATAAAACTTTTTAGAAAACAATTGAAATTGAAAATGTTTAATTTATTTAATATTTGATCATTACCTTCAGAAACTAAATTAATAATTTGAAAAAATAATTTATATGTTTCAAGTGACGTAATCCTACCAGTCTCCATTCTATTATTTTATTGTGCCTACATGATTTTAATTATGAATTTTTTAAAAGCATAGTTAAGCTTTTACTGAACTATGTTTTTTTTAAGGCCGTCGCACTACAGATGCATATTAGAGTATTATGTCTTCCTTTTTTCGCCAAATACTTTGCCAAACTCGCCAAGTTATTACAAAAAAAGCGCAAAAGAGAATTTTTTAAATAGCTGGTTGGTTGTGCGATGGTCTTTGCGCCAGAGCTGAATGGGTGTAATGGTAGCTATATATTTTCCTCGTAAAATTTTTCAAACACGCCAAATGAGCTAAAATGTTTTTATTCGGGAAATTACTATGACATTATCTGTTAATTTTATAGCATTTTTTAAATTTTGAATTTTTAAGGTAATATAAGTAAAGGGATTCTGTACTTTATAACGAACGGTAACAGCAACATAAGCTTATTATTCTATAACGGATTAAATGATTGATGAATTGAACTGACCTACATAAAAATGCAAATCGCTTGTTGTTTGCTGGAGTAGCTTATTTTTAATTATTACTGATTATTTTTTACTTAAATATGTCTTCTTTTTAATTTGAGCTTCTTGTAAAAGGTATTATTTTGAGAAATTAATATTAATCATTACTATATCCAGGATGGGTAATTAAAGGGAAAATTACTGGGTAATCTTCATATCTTTTGTATCTCAAATGAAAGAAAAAAAATGGTTAAATTGACTATTGGATTATTTTTTCACCTCTACCCGTGCAACGTCGGGTATAACAGCTAGTATCCTATAAACAAAAAGATCAGCAAAAAATTAAGGTTAGCTATGAGCTATGAGGTTAGAGTTCTTTACATGCTGCATTTTGTTTTTATTCCTGCTATTTTATATGCTTTAATTCGTTTAAATTTCAAGTATGAAAAAAAGCATTACCGAAAATGAGTATGTGTTGTTAGCAAGGTTTAAATGATATCTTCTTTTATGCGGAGACAATAAGCAAAATTACAGGACAATAGTGTATTGTGCAAAACAAATGTTATTTGGGAAGACCCAAAAAGGAAAACAATACCACTGTAACTGTTGCCAATCACGGCGTGATACATGCCTATTAACGATGCTTTTACCTTTAACGACACACCCACGCTCTACGTCACTTGACCAGGGTTCTAAATTGCGAGGCGTTATTGGTTGTGTTAAAGCTCCTAATGGAGGCTAGAAATAGGCAGCCGGAAATGATTACACCACACTACACACTCTATAGTATTAGACCAGAGACATAACATAGAATGGACTGCGCATTGGCAAACCTAAAGTGTCCTTAAACATCTAACTTACACAGTCACATGACTGTGTCGCGTTTGGCTCGCATCTATGGCGAGTTTACCATTTGGCGAGTTTTTCCACAACGACCTGAACACAGAATCCGACAATCTAATGTTATGATAAAGAAGCTTGGTAAGGAGCAAGGATGAATCGCTAGTATTTTAAGATCCTCTTGAGATTATTTCTTTGATTTTGTGCGTCTATTTAAGATTACTTGAACAATTGAATGTGGACTCTTTATTAAAAATTAATTTAAAAGAACATTAGTAGGTTTATGTAGAGTGTTGCTGTAATATAAGTTGGTTATTTTGACATGGTGAATATTTTCTGCCGTCTCTATAACTTTCGTTCTAACGGGCCGATTGAAAAAAAAATCAAATATATATTTTTTTAATATTGCTTTTTCCTTTATTTCACCTGGAATAAATCAACTTTCTAAAACACATCAATATATTCCAAATTCAACAAATGCTCTACTTTTTAAATATAAATAACTCAAAAATTGCGATTGCAAAAACAGGTTTCGTTTTGACCAAATTGTAAAAAAAATATTCTACTTCCAAGCTGTCAATGTTCAGACCATTAATTTAATTGACTTGGCCCAAAATATTTATTATAATTAGAGTTCTAACAACGTTGATTTCATCGTGAATATGATTCTTGAGTATAAAAGAGTTTTTAGAATAAATTCCCTCGATAGAAATTATAGTTTATAAAGAACACACAATTACTGAAAGTATGCAGAACTTAATAAATTTTACCCGTGAAAGTGTGACTAATACTTTTTTATACCCCTCTTTACAATTAGGAATTCACAAGCATTTGGCATCTTGCACAAAACGTTACTGAATTAAGAGTACAACATTCACGATTGTTAACATGCTCAGAGATTAAAAGAATGTAATTAAATATTTATTATAAAAGCCAAAAGAGAAAAATACCAACAATGCTCAAAAAATCGTCTGCAAAAACATTAAAAAAATTCAAGCTGCCGTGATTGGTAGAAACCCACGTGACTTGGATATTGATGGTAGTCTCCACTTCGGTTTGCTAGCTGATATTCAGGTCTTGCGACAATTTTGAATAGTTCGTAAAGAAACGGTAGCGTTAAGTTGCCATATGTAACAACCTTTCCCCTCTTGGCGATTTATGATGTTTAGGACATAATGCTAAACTGCAAGGGATGGCGGTTTTTTAGAAAACACCGGTTTTCCATTTTCCATCGGTTTTTCCCTAAAAAAACGGTTTTCGGTTCCGAAGGGCCTCATACAAAAAAAAAACGGTTTTCAGTCAAAACCGGGACTACCGGTTTTTTGAAAACCGGTTTTGGTTTTCCATCCCTAAGCTGCTTTACTATGAATGCGCAGTCCACTCTATGTTATGTCTCTGTATTAGACAAATAATAATTGCATTTAGTTGAATTAACATAGCTTTAGAACTATACGAGGAGGGTCCCGGGTGGGGTAACGGCTTTGATCCCATCCCATCTCGCTAACATCTGCGTACTGTATAAGCTCGGGCTCGATTCCCGCCTTTGCTCTGGGTGTACTTTCTTTCTCTGAGTGAGTGAAAAATTATGTCTGTCTTACTTAAAGATGGTTTATAAACGAGCCTCTGATCAAGTTAGGTTAGGCTTGAAATATCGTTGCACTACATGAGGGCAATAGGTCTCTGATCAAGCATGCAAACCGGAAAATATATTTATCAACTCTACGAGGACTATTTGTGGCGGACTGATAATTGAAGAGCTTAGTGGAAGAACGTGCTAAGTGACAAAAAGGTGAAAACGAGAAAATCAGCTTTAAACTTTTTCGTCTGCATTCAGATCTGATCCAAACGGTTCTTGTAAAGCCTAAAAAATATTCTAAATTTAAAGTTCATTAAAAATGCAACATTTTTTTATCGTTAAAGAAGTTAATAATTTATTCATTGACATAAATTTCTCAATTTTTTTCAAAAATGTCACTCAGCGCGTTCTTTCACTAAAAGCTCTTCAATTTAGAACCGCTTCAGAGGTGACGAGGCCTGAACCTCAGCTGGGCGTCCACAACGCAACCGAATAACATCCTCGTAGAAGGTGTATGTTCGAAACCCTCTAGCGAGTAAAGTATTGGACTAAATCTAACCAAATTTGATGAGCATGCACATTGTACACCATGGGATTTTGATTTCCTAAAAAAAAAGTTGCACCACAAAAAAGAAACTCGTCTTTTGACCAGGGTTTTAAATTACGAGGCGTTATTGGCAGTGTTGGCCGTAAATGGCCATGATTGGCTACTCCTCGTAATTTAAAACCCTAGTCAAGATACATTACACTTACTAATCAAGAAGGGGGGAAAAGAATGGAATCATAAAAAAAATAATCTCGTCTCTTGACCGGGGTTCTAAATTACGAATCGTAAATGGCTGTGTCGGCCGTAATTGGCCATAATTGGCTACGCCCCGTAATTTAGAACCCTGGTCAAGAGATGAGTTTCTTTTTTACGGGGCAATTTTTTTTTTACTTATTTGTTTTATTTTTTTTAATTAAAATCCCATGGTCTACTGTGCATGCTCATCAAATTTGGTTAGGTTTTGTCTATTACTTTACTCGCTAGAGGGCTCTGATCACCTCGCGTTAATTAATAACCACCCTGTACATTGAATAATCAGTTGCATTAGAAACAATTATTTTAGAATGTTATAATGCTTATAAAATTGGGAGTATGCTTTTAATTATTAAGGTTTTGTTAATTTTTCAGCATTTTTAGTTTCTATAATAATACACATTTGATCATTCCTTTGAAAAAATTTATTCTTAAGATGGGGGGGGGGGGGGCCCTGGCTGGAATTAATCCTTCATTTTCAAAATTTTTGGGTAAAACTGAAAAAATATTTCAACTCAATTTAAACAAAAATGTAATTCATTAAAACTTTTTGGTTATCCTTGTGATTATGAAGTTAATTCTGTGCTAATCTTATTTGAAAGCATTTATAATTTTTGATAGAAAAATTAATTTTTAAATATAATTGCCTGAAACGGCGAAAAGAGCAGCATCGTGAGTAACCACGACGTCATTTCCGCAATGCCTGCATTTGTATCTGAAAGGGGTTATCAGGTTTCACAAAATAGTCTTCAAAATGCCGCTTATTTCTTAGCACCGTGAACGCGCCTTAAAAGTTGCATTTGATGACAGCTCAAGTGTTGGCCTTTTCACTTGACCGTGGTTTTAAATCATGAGACTTGTCGTCATCTGCCCTCGTGTAGCTTTCAGTACAATAGTCGCTAAGTTAACAGAATAATATAAAAATATGCTCAATAAACAGGTGCTCCATTGTATATTTAACCTTTTTTAAGTTACTATAGGCATTGATCTTTGGGATACCTCTTGTTACGCAAAAATACTGTTTTTTTTTTTTAATCTATAGTATCGCAGGCATCCACGAAGATACCTTTATGTCTTCCGCCCCCACTATAGTCATCAATAGTCAACTTCAGGCCATATGTCACAAGTATTTCCTAATCACGAAAATTTTTTAAGCGGTATGAACTGCTTGTGATTGAAATGAGTTGTTTAACTTAATCATCGGTTTTTCTCAGCTAATTAGTCTGTTTTCTTCTTCCTAGAACATATAATATCGATTAGTTAAACGCGAGTAACAAGAGGGAAATAGACAATTTCTTCCTCCTCCCCATAGAGACCCGTTTGTCTTCTGCCAGCTGAATCAAATTTATAAATTTGTTCCTTCACATTAAATTGAAAAAAAAAATGGATTTAGACGTTCAAAAATAATTTATTAAAATAAGAATTCTTTAAAGATATTTATGGCAATTTTTTAAGTTAAAAGGCATTTCAAATTGAGAAAAAACATGAATAGTAAAATATATAAAACTACACTGCTCACAACAATTACTGGAGCGCATGGTTTAAACTCTTTCAACTCCAATGTTTCCATTTGGAATCATGAGCTTACGATTTTTTTCTCACTAAGTTGATCTTGCGCTAATTTATCGTTAGATGAAAGAATCATGTCTTTTGAGGATGAAAATAATGTTTGTTTTAATCAAATTAAAATATGAACACATGGTAAAATAAAATTCACTCGCAAAAAACTTTATGAAATAAATTTTCCCTAAATTCTTCACTCTTGCATTCTCAGATGCTTAAAAATTGATTTTACCTCTTTTTTGCAACTAAAAATTTTAAAAAATTATTGTTATAATTTATTCTTAATTTTTCATTCCAATCCCCCCTTAAAATTAATATTTTTCCGCCTGTTCTTTACCATTTCATTCTGGATGCATAAGTAATCTTTTCCACAAATTTTAGGTTTTTAGAATGAAAAACAAAGCCCTGAAACTGAAATTGTTAACAAAAGTTTGCAAAGTGCTCCCCTAATTGTTTTGAGCAGTGTAGTATTCCACAATGCACAAACCGAAACCATAGGCAAGCAGAGGCAATAAAGGAAATCGAAGACTGAGAACTGAGAGATACGTCACGTAAAGTATGCTCATAAACCTGGTCATATTTTACTTCTTGATTCATTTCGAATGGCAGCAGTCTTCGTATTTTGATTTTTCGTTTTCTTTTCCTGGCGAATTTTTCAAATTCGAAACAGTCTTTTCTTTTAATAACCTACTGCTTTAGTTTCGAGATTCTGTTAAGACTTTTTAAAAACTGATATTTGTCATGATATAGGTTTGTATTCGCATTTTGATCTGGGCTATTCTAACTTGCAGGAGTGGCGAAATTCCGACAAACTCTTTTGGGTTCACACCCTAATGATTACCCGTATCCAATTTGGTAAAATTGATTATGTTGACAACTAGGTTCTTTTGTATACCTATAATTCATTTTCATACCGACCGCCCCTCCCTTTTATCGAAAATATATTTCACCGTTGCCGCCTCCCTTTTTTTAAACGATAATTTATATAGATGCTGTAATAAAGTTCACTAAAAATTTGATAGTCAAAAACTTTTTACTTTATTTATGTATACTATAATAGCAATACAAGCAAGTTCTTTCTAAGACAAACTATTATCCTAGACTCGTTGACGTTACAATATAGAAATAGCTATTAAAATTATACACATGCAAGTTTGACAAAAAATTTAGTGAGTGGTTTGAAACTTGGTGGGATTCAATCAACTTGTCGCCAAAATCAGCTTATTTAAGGACTTCAGACATCCATTCACAGTTAGTTTTTAATTTTATGACGGTGTTTTTATTTAACAAGTTGTTAATTTAACTGGATGGGTTGCACAACAGATCTTAAAAAATTCTGTCTTTTTTTAAAGCAATTTTCAAAGTTCATATTTGTCCGTCAGTATGAATAAAACTGCAAATAATTTTTACCATATCTTAACTTTATAATTTTTTATATATTAGCTTGTGTGTGACAAATTTCAGAATTTATATTTTTATCTGGAACAACTTTATTTTTCAGCACCTATCCTGTTCACCTGAGGCTAGTGTGATGGATCAAGTTCCTGCTCAACAATTAGGTGAATTATCCTTAAAAAGTATTTTTTACATATTTCAAATCATGATTGCTCTTCTACATTAAAACATTTTGGAAAATGTATGAATATAATCATGAAATTGAGATTTTATTGTTTGATTGCATGTATCACTTAACAGAACACAGCTTAACACGTTCAGGAACACAAATCATGAGAGAATTGATTGACATAAAGAAATATTTGTGCTCTTTTGTTCCAAACCTTACCATGCTAAACAGTGTATTCTAAAGCTGTACCATTATCTCTAGATTATGTATCAGACCATAGTATTTTTATAGAACTGTAAAATCCATTGAAATTTTCTGTAATTTTTTCTGATAATATATTTCTATATTATTTTGCTTGTGCAGTTTTGTCATTGACAACTACTAAACAAGTGTAAGATGGAACGTCTGTAGACAATGGCCGAATGAGAGGGCTATTCCTTGGTATCAGAGTATCTTGGTTTGAATCCCACTCTGATTTATATTTGAAGCAGGTCATGATCAACTTTGAGAAGTACAGGATGGTGCTAATAAAAGCGGCCCAACGTGGAAATAAGAAATACGACAGAAATGTTGCCGCCAAGTCAAAAAACAATACAACAACTGATTTGCTAATTGAAGATATCGATCACTTCAATATTAAGCCCAAGCAAACGCTTGGCGACTTATTTGCCTTCAACTCCGCTACGCTTTTAGAAGCTAGTTGAAATGGAATATAAACAAGGTTAGTAGAGCTGATCAAGATTTAGTGATTATTTGATTGTTTCGGTTGTTATTTATCCTAGAGAATCAGACCTTTTTGTTTTTGGTAATACAAAACATTCTAAATTGATTGCAATACACAGAAATTGCATTATGGGGCGTCTTCATGCAATACGAACTAATATCCGAACTCGCCACTAGGCTATGAGTAGCTGTGAAGCTAATCCGATCCAACCAATACAAAAACAGGTTTTAGGCGGCTTCAAAAGTTTTTCTCGGCAAGCATTTCAACGCATTCCTGTCTCTAGACCGGGGCTGCTTTTATTTGCACCACCCTGTAGTTACCAGCCTAATTCACCCTGTTGTAAAAATCAACTAATTCCTTTAAGTGTGCAGTAAGACAACGCCCATTCTAACTTGTTTAGTTAGTCATTTAGTTAATTTAGATACCTGATACAATCTGTGTCTTCTTTAAACATGTTTTTACCAAGGAAAGATGTTTGCCAACTAAGCAATATTTTAAATGAAATTTAGATAATTTTATTTATTAAAATAAATGAAAGTTGCAACATTCTACACATGTGGTCAAGTCACAGCATTTTCATACGTTTTTTACAAACTTATTTTTTATTATTCCTCATATTACTGATGTTTTGGGAAACCTATTGAGGACCTATAGGTATTAAATGATGGCTTTTTAATCCCAATTTTGGATTTACTAAAATAAATATTCACTTAATGTTTTTATCTTTTTTTTAATTCCTCAAAACAAGACAAAAACTGGCCACTGGTAATAACATTTGTTTACAAATTAAACTTTTACAGATATTCCTCAAGGAGCCATGTCTCCTGTCAGGGAAACTCGAACTCTTGCAGTCCGGGAGTATGAAGAAGTAAGTTTCAAAGTCTATTTTCAAGAATAGGTAACTTAAAAATAAAGTAGGTTTGTAACAGAATCTGTCACTTAAACCGCTTGAACCACACAATATTTATGCTCACAGGAAACACACTATTTATACACCTGAGAAAGAAATTCGCCTAACAGGAGCTTCTAATTCAACATTTTATACGCCAAAATTAACTATTTTCATTAATATTCTTGAGCAAATTAAAAATTACTCATTATCGTTTGCTAAATTTGTTTGAAATTTGTAGAATAATAATATGCATTTTTTTAATAAATGTCTTTTAGTTGACACAATTTAATCTACAGTTCGAAAAATATATAATTAGTCAAATTTATGCTTTAAAAATAAAAGCGAAACTTTGCATATTTATTATCCTTAATAAGAATTCTGTATACATCTTTCTTCATACATATATAATGAACCATCAAAAGAACGCAATTTGTGATACAGTAACCCCTCGTTATAACGCGCCTCGTTATAACGCGCATTCGGATATATCGCGCATTGATTCATGTCTTCCAAATTTCTCCCCCATTTCTTTTCAATATGTACTTTCCGAAAAATAAACACGAGACACACATGGTCAAGATCTCCGACGGACAAAGAAAAAAGGGGAGGGAAGGGGGGAAGGAGTGCTAAAAATGTTAATAGGTGGGTAAGTCGCATCTCATTGGCTAAGGGAATGCGGCGAGGCTAGACTATTTTCTGTAACACGCAACAAAATTGCAGACTATATTCAATTCGGTTAGCTTCAAATGGTTCTTACGTTAAAATGGCTGCTAAGAGAGTAGGTATATCATTTAAAGTTAAACTGAACGCAATAGAAAAAATTAAAAAGGGTGCTACCCAAATTTCAGTTGCTAATGAGTTGGGAGTAGGTGCATCAACAGTTAGAGGATGGCTTAAAGAAGAATCAAAACTTAGAAAATTTGTAGAAAATATGGACGAAGATGAATTATTACAAAGAAAACGAGCTCAGGAACAGGATTGGCAGTAGACGATGAGTTAGACAAGGCGCTTGTGTTATGGTTCAAAGAACAACGAGCTTTAGGAGTTCCTTTGACAAGCACAATCATAAAGGTAAAGGCCAAAGTCTTGGCGAAAAAGCTGCATCCAGATAAAGAAGAGTTTGAAGCTAGTGATGGTTGGTTTTGGCGATGGCAAAAGCGGCATGGCATAAAAGAGACTGTAGTTCAAGGAGAAAAGTTATCAGCCGATAAAGAAGCCTCATTGAAGTTCCCAGCTGAACTAACAAAGAAGATGAAGGACTTGAATATTGAAGACGACGAGCAGATATACAATGCTGATGAAGCTGCTTTATATTGGAAGTTGTTGCCAAACAGAACGCAAGATTCTAAAAAAAGTAAAAATAATGCCGGGTACAAAAAGAGAAAGGACAGGATAACTCTTCTCTTTGCAGCAAATAAGACAGGAAATCATAAACTGAAGCTGTTTATTGTTGGACGAAGTAAAAATCCTAGAGTTTTAAAGAACGCGAATTGAAAAAAACTACCAGTTATTTATGGGAATTCAAAAAATGCCTGGATGACTCAAACCTTATTCAAACGCTGGTTTCATGAAAATTTTGTTCCATCGGTCCGACTTCATCTGAGGAAAAAGGGCTTAGAAGAAAAGGCTGTTCTTCTTATAGATCAATGCAGCGCTCATCCCTGTGAGGAAGACCTCATTTCGTCAGATGGTAAAATAAGAGCTATGTTTTTACCGGCTAATACAACGAGTCTCCTTCAACCACTGGATCAAGGACCCATCGCTACATTCAAAACAAATTATCTGTAAGCAAATAGTGGGTTATGAGTTTTTTCGCTCCCAGTAATTTTTCACGGCATCCACCGATGACGTCTCGTAATAATTGTTAGTTCACGGCGTTATCGGCGGATGGCCAGATTTGTTTACAGCTCTGGTTGGGCCTGGTCGGCCAACCAATCATGTGAGTTTTTCTTTCTAAAGAAGCTGATGTCCGGGACTTTGTTGACCGGGTATATTGGATATATAACGCATGTTGCGCTTGTTTATGTTGTTCCTATTCCTTGTTTTTACTCTGCTTATGTATCAATAAACGTTAGTTGCTTTTAAAAACTAGAGTCATGTTTCATTAGCTTTTTGCGTCTGCCCTCAAGGTTATGGGCCGTGTGACGCCCACCGCGTTTCGTTTTAAGGACTCTGTTAGTAATTTAAATGGCAGATAGGATAGACAAAAGCTTTGAAACTTGTTTTTAAATGTTTTTCGGGAACCACCTCTCACTTTGAATCTGGTGTTGCTGAGACGGGGGCCACGTAAGATGGATGCAGAACTTTCTCGTGGTGTCACCATGCTCAACGGGGACAATTACCACACGTGGCGGCAAGACATCAAAGTCTTGTTGATGGACAGAGGCTGCTATACCTTTATTGACGGAACAGAGCCGGCGTTTCAGGCAGATAGCATGAGTCGTCGTGAAATTCAAGACTACAATCTCCGACGAGCGAGATGTTTCTCGACTATCTACTACAGCTTGGAGCCACCTTTCCGCCTTCTCATCAACGATGTTACAGATGGTCCTGCTGCCTGGAAAATCCTGAAAGATACCTTTGAGCAGGTGTCGCGTGCCCGAGTGATAAAACTCATGGATGAGTTCTTCAGCATCCGCCCCATGGAAGGAGAGTCGATCAGCATCTTCTGTGCAAGGCTAAAGTCCGCCGTCGCCCAATTGGCCGATGCCGGTCACCCTCTGGAGAATATCTATCAAGGTTTTCAAGCCATCCGTTATCTCTCCAGTGATTTTCAAGGGATTGTGCAAACCATTTACAGGTGGGAAGATTCTAAATTTACCTTTGCTAATATTGAAAAGGAACTTGTGATGGAAGAAACCCGAATTGCCCAACTGAAAAGGGACACTGGGGACATTGCAGAAGTTCGTGGTGCTTATAGTTTAAATCATAAAAATATTAAAAATGTGAATATTTCTAATGATCGTTTTTCTAAGAGTGTAACTATAAACAAATCTAAAAAGTCTAAACCGGAAAACCGGGGTAAGAAAATTTCTAATAGCTTGAAAGAAATGGGCCCCTGTTTTCATTGTTTAGAATACGGCCATTTAGTGTCTAAATGCCCTAATAAGAGTTCACAAGTTGTAAATAAAAGTAAAGCAGAGGGGAATATAGTAACTTTTCATTTTAAAAGTAATACAATCGAATGTATGTCTAAACAAAATGCTTTTGTAGTAGAACGTCTAGCTTGCCAAGTAGAATCGCAAGATAAGTTTAACTGGGTTATTGATACTGCAGCTACTGGTCATTTTTGTAATAACCGTGATTTATTCCTAGACTATAAACCTGTTAAAAATGCTAGTATGTCTTTGGCTGTAAATAATGCCCACAGTAAAATTGAAGGAATTGGCACTGTTAAATTTAATGTATTTATTAAAGGTCAAAAACGTGAAATTTTTCTTCATGATTGCATGTATTCTCCTAGTTTAAGACGCAATCTCCTTTCTGGATCTGTAATTGAAGAAAATGGGTGCTATTTCATAGGTACTCAAGGAAAATTGCTGGTGTATACTCCTGAGGGAAAGCAATTATTTTATGGTAAACGTCAAGATGGTCTTTATTTTGTTAGGCCAAAGTATGAAAAAGTTAGTAAAGTAACTGTAAATGTAAATAAGAGAGGTAATACTAAAAGTAATCCCCAAGGTAATATTGTAAATTCTAAACGTAATATTAAAAACAATTCTGTGACTGCTCAAGGTGATATTGACTTGTGGCACAGTCGCTACTGTCACATTAATAATGATTATATTGTAAATACTTTTAAAAATGATGCCGTTCGGGGATTGCCTGATCTTAGTGTAAATAAATCTCAATGTCAAAGTTGTAAAATTGCTAAGACCAAGCAAGTGTCGTATAAATCTATTGGTGGTATTAGGTCAACCAAACCTCTAGAACTTTTACATTTAGATGTATGTGGACCTCTCCCGACAACAAGCCATTCCGGGTGCAGATATTACTTATCTATAATTGATGATTTTTCACGGAAAACTACAGTTTTTCCGATGAAGCAAAAATCGGAAGTTTTTGATTGTTTCACTAAGTTTCAAGTTCGAGCAGAACGTTTTTTAAATTCTAAGATAGTTAATGTTCGCACCGACAACGGAATGGAATTTTGTCATAACAAATTCAATGATTTTCTTTCTGATCAAGGTATAAAGCATGAGAAAACAAATGTCTATACTCCACAGCAAAATGGACTTGCTGAAGTTTTTAATTTGTTAGCTCTTGATGCGGTGAAAGCTATGCTAAATTCTAGCGGGTTAAGTAATAAATTTTGGGTTGAAGCACTCTTTTGTTTTGTATATGTTAGAAATCGTATTTGTTTAAAAAGAGATAAAACACCATTTGAACTGTACTGTGGCAACAAGCCTTCTGTAAGGCACTTGAAGGTGTTTGGCTGTGTTGCGTACGTGGGTGTACCAAAACAAAAACGAAATAAGTTCGACATGCGTGCTAAACCTGGTATCATGGTGGGATACGCACAGCAAACTCGCGGTTATAGAATTTGGCTAACTGATGAAAGAAAAATAATAGAAACTTCAAATGTAAATTTTAACGAAAACTTAAAAGGAGTGGAAGCTGTCCTGGGCCACAAAACGCATAATACTGCATATTTTAAGGTAGATGATTATTTGTCTGATTCCGAGGAGGAAGTTCCGATAAACTCTAAAAGTACTGACGTCGGGGTGTTACCCGAGTTTGTTAGCGATTCTGCTTCAGACTCTGAGGAAGATGAAGACAAATTGCTACCATGCGATAGTGTTCAGTGGCTTAGGAAAGCGGTCCCTCGAACTAACAGCTCTAAAGTAGATATTTATTATAATGTTGAAGGAAATAAAATGCGATTACGTTCGTATCATGATGTGGAGAAATATTGCGATAAACATAAAATCAAATTTGAAAGAAGTATGTTCGACTTTAGTGGTAAAAATAATTTCTCTGGACCAATTCGTAAATCTAAACCTACACTGCCTGAAGTGTATAATGTAGAACTGCACATTCCCCGCAACTTTCAACAAGCCATGAAATCTAAAAATTCTGAACAGTGGTCCAATGCAATGGACGAGGAAATGAAAGTCATGGTTGAAAGAGACGTGTGGGAGCTAGTACAACCTCCAAAAGGTAGTAAAATTTTGGGTAACAGGTGGGTTTACAATCTAAAAAAGGATGAAAATGGTCAAATTGCCCGATATAAGGCACGGTTGGTTGCAAAAGGGTTCAACCAGGTAAAAGGGGACTCGTACGATGAAGTGTACAGCCCAGTTGTAAGTTTTGCCCTTATCAGATTTTTCTTTGCATTTTGTGTGTGTTATTTAAATTGGGTCTATTGTCAGTTAGACGTTAAATGTGCATACTTGCATGCCAAATTGAGGGAGACCGTTTTCATGAAACAACCCGAGGGTTTTGTTGATAGTACAAGGCCTAATTTTGTTTGTAAATTAAAACGTGCCCTCTATGGACTTCACCAATCGGGCCGAGAGTGGTTTTTAGAGTTTGATTCTGTTTTAAAAGTGCTTAAATTTGTAAAAGTAAAATGGTGTAATTGTGTATATTTATTAGGATCAAGTGTTATATTATTAATTTATGTTGATGATATAGTGGTCTTTGCTAAATCTCAAAGTGACATGGATCAAGTATTGCTCATGTTGAATGAAAAATTTGATATCAAAGTTTTAGGTAAAACTAAAAAATTACTTGGAATTGAGTTTGAGAACCAAGATAATAAGATTTTTATTCACCAGGAGCAATATATAAAGGAAATTTATATGAAATATTGTAATTATAATATACCAAATAGCTCTCTTCCAATTCCAAGAGGTATTATTTTGTCAAAATTAGATTGTCCATCATCAGAGCAAGAGATAAATCAGATGTCCAAATTACCTTACCGGAATATTTTAGGCTGTGTAAGTTTCATTGCCAACCGGACGAGACCCGATATCTCTTACGCGGTTAATATACTTTCTCAATTTCAATCAAATCCAGGTATGGTTCACTGGAACTACCTCTTAAAGTTATTGGGATATATCAATGACACAAGACACTACCGCTTAGACTTATCGAGAGTAGATGATTTGGGACTAAAGTGTTACTCTGACTCTGATTTTGCGGCTAATCGAGACGATCGCGTGTCGATCGGTGGTATGTTATTATGCTTGGGTTCAGTTCCCATTTCTTGGAGAACCTTCAAGCAAAAATGCATCTCTCTATCAACTATGGAGGCAGAGTACGTCTCCTTAACGGAAGCGGCTAAAGAGCTTATTTGGATTGTAAATATTATTAAAGAATGTCGTATTTTAAATGTTTCCATTAATCAATATACTTTATTTTGTGATAACCAGGCAGCGATAGACTTTTCTCACTCACCGGTGGAAAACCACCGTACAAAGCACATTGATGTAAAATATCATTTTCTTAGAAATTTAGTTGAGGAAGAAATATTTGATCTTGCTTTTATTTCAACCAAACTCAACAAAGCTGATGGTTTCACGAAAAGTTTCACGAAGTACGATTTGAACAATTTTTGTACTTATTTATTTGGTTATGATGGTATCCAGCGAAAAAAATCATAAGGGGGCCACTTGTAAGCAAATAGTGGGTTATGAGTTTTTTCGCTCCCAGTAATTTTTCACGGCATCCACCGATGACGTCTCGTAATAATTGTTAGTTCACGGCGTTATCGGCGGATGGCCAGATTTGTTTACAGCTCTGGTTGGGCCTGGTCGGCCAACCAATCATGTGAGTTTTTCTTTCTAAAGAAGCTGATGTCCGGGACTTTGTTGACCGGGTATATTGGATATATAACGCATGTTGCGCTTGTTTATGTTGTTCCTATTCCTATTCCTTGTTTTTACTCTGCTTATGTATCAATAAACGTTAGTTGCTTTTAAAAACTAGAGTCATGTTTCATTAGCTTTTTTAGAAAGAAAAAACTCACATGATTGGTTGGCCGACCAGGCCCAACCAGAGCTGTAAACAAATCTGGCCATCCGCCGATAACGCCGTGAACTAACAATTATCCAACGTCTGCCCTCATTATCGAAGAGAGCTTCAAATCAATTTATTGTTTGCCGATGAAAAGCCCCTTCCTGAAGCAATTAAAAGTGTTACCTTAAAAGACTCAATGTACATTGCAGAAAAAGCTTGGTCAGCTGTAAAATCCCAAGGCATCTCTAAATCGTGGATAAAAGTGTTAAATTGCGTTGAAATACCTGAAGAAGTTCAAGATGACGATTCAACGGAGCTTCTAGCTCATTCAAAGTCACTCGGTTTGGACGTTTCTGAAGCTGAAGTGAGAGATTGGATTAGATGCGATGACGACGAAGGGACTACGGCATATCTCTCTGATGAACAAATTATAGGTCAAGTGCGGGGAGACGACCCAAAGGAGGATGATACTGACGATGATGAAGAAGAGTCACCTAATCCTTCTGTGACTATGAAGGAAGCAGTGGACATGATGGAGAAAGCATATAATGCATTCGAAAGATGCAATTCATCTTCTGTTGGTGAGATGCAATTAATAAACTTTCGTTCATTAATATTTGCTGGAAAACAGGTTTTACGAGAAAAGTCAAAGCAGCTGACTTTGGATGGATTTTTCACTAGAAAATGAGTGAAATATATGTATACTATTAATTTTGCAATAATATGTAATGTTTATAGTAATTTATAATAATTTGTCCTGTCTAAATGTTTGTTTCTTTTTTTAGAGTAGTTATATTATTTAAATTAAACTGCATGCATTTTAATATTTATTAAAATACATGCTGTTGTTTAGTTAAAAAAAAACTTGGTTGAGAGCATAAGTACATCAAAAGTATAATATTTATCAAGCCGCTCGTTATATCGCGCATTCGGTTATATCGCGGTTTTTCGCTTGTCTCCCGGGAAGCGCGTTATAACGAGGGGTTACTGTATTACAACAATCCAAACCGAATTATACACATAAATAAATATTCTTTCAAAGGTTTTATATTTTTTAAAAATAAAGTTTCTCGTACGTTTGACGAAATGGCAACACTGAAAATATTGAATGAAAATGGAATTTGCATGTTATTTCAATGTATATTAAATTTTTAGTTATTTAAATTTTAAATATACTTCTAATTAAAAAATTTAATGAAATTTGGGATGTAACCTAGTCTGATTTTTTTGCTTTAAAATGACGTATCACACTTGTTTGTGCAACTTTTGGTTCGTTCTGTGAAAGTGGGTGACGGACAGACAGACGGACTGAACGATTATAAAACCTTCCACTTTTTACGTTATAAACGTAATGTGGAAGCTAAAAATCCCCAATTGTTGATATTTATTCATGTTTTTCCCTTAGAAAATTCTCTTTAAGGCTGCAATTTACTATCAATCAAAATTCTATGCTACTATTTTTTATACCATTTTGATTGAAAGGTGACTATTTTTGTTAATATTCTGAAATTCCCAGGCAATTAAGATTTTTGGCTTGGCAATTGCTTGTAAACAATATGTCCAACTGAGCAAGTACTTTTATAAAGAACTTGACTGGCTAGTAAAAACTCTAAGATTTTTTATCCTTTTTACAGATCTAAATTTTTGCTATCATTTTGTGTATAGATCGGAGATATTATCCATTACCAAGAAGAATCCCATTTGCTGAGATCCCACAATTTCCAGATTTTGTATAATGATTTACTGCATGAAGAGTTTGCTTTCCAACAGCCCTTGAATAGCTCTAGTATAATGTTGATCCAGTTAAACTTGCATTTGTTAACTATTTATCTTCATGACAACTGATAAATTGTGTTAGTTGTCTTTAATAGTTTCTAAGTTGATTTTTTTAGGATGATATTTTTTTATATTGTGTGTTTTTATCACTAATAATGAATGAAATAAATTTGTAAATGTTTTTTCAGTGTATAGCGGAACTCAAGAAAGAGAACTTTGATTTGAAGCTTCAGCTGTATTTAAAAGACCAAAGCAGGCCAAAGAACGGGAAAAGAGATGTCGAAGAAGACGATCAAACGGTTACTGTACAAGTAGTAAGATAATATCATTTATATGTTTAACTTCATCTCTAGATTATAAGGGTAAAGGGAGATTTTTCAAATTTTAAGGTGAAATTTTCAGAACTCAACACCACATAGTTGTTTTTTTATATGTGTTTGTATGTATCCAAATTAAAGTGATGAACTAATGAAGAGTACAGGGAAGAACCGCTTGATTTATTAGGAGTCTTCCCGTAATTGTGTCTTCTTGGCGGACATTGGCGACAGGAAACCGGTTTTTCCTTTGGTTTTCACTCACGGTACAAACGCGTGACTCGTGTCCACTGATCTCTGGCGTGAATATGGTTGCTGCAAAAGAAAGCAAAGCGAGCCCGTTTCTTTACACCAATTTAGCCAATTTCTCGCTATCATCGCCAAAAAGGCCTATTGAGGAAAACCTTCTACGAAATCAGGTGATTTTTCCCCTGTACTCTTCAATTACTATTGAGGTAAAAAATAAACAATAGGAAAAGTCCAATTTGGGACAAGTTTTTAGCTTGTTTATGAAAAAGTTACAAAGCCTGGTATTTATTTTCAGCAATTACAACTAAATTCCAAGTAAATTTTTAGTATTTATCTATTGTTCGAGCGATTCTGGTTTTCTATATAATCAAAGTTATGACACAAATATTTGAGTGTGAGCCATATTTTAAGCAATAATTTATTTTTAATGTGGTTGGTAGAACTTATATAAATTAAGAAAATTGTTTTTTTAATACAATAGTAATGTTAAAGTAGGTATTATCTTAAAATCAAATCAGAAGGACAAAGAAATTATGGTGCATAAAAAATAAACTATTGGTTTGCTTTGATATTGGTTTGGATTTGATTAGAAGCTTTTGCATTTTCAAAAACACACTTTTATCTTATCTCATAAAACATTTTTTAGGTTATTAATATGAATTCCTTGTAATTTTTTGCTAATTTCGTTTTTTAGTTCCAGTTAACATTTTTGCAATTTCCATAATTTCAGGTTGTAGATTTACAAAATGATGTTGAAGCATTAACAAAAGAATTGGGTAATAAAGATAAGCTTCTGCAAGATGCTTTGTAAGTTTTTGAATTTTTTTGGTGACAAATGTAACATTATTTTTTTTATTAAAACTATAAAGTTTCAACAATATTAAGTACAATGATTAGTAATTATTTTTAATGTAATCAACTGACATAAAAATATTTTTTGAACTATATTATCTTCCATTAAAATATTTCTTTGTCATTTTTCCCTTTTTCATTTGGAGCTCTATAATTAAGAGACATGAATAAGGTTATTTAGTTTAAACTGATTATTTTTTCCTGTTACAGTAACCCCTCTCTATATAGCGCCTCGTTACATTGCGCATTTGGATATATCACGCCTTATATCATGTCTCCCAATTTTTTTCCAATACATTTTGTTACAATCGACATAAGACACATGGTCAAAATAGGCAATAGGTCAAGATATAGAAGAGAAAAATCAAAACAGATAACTTTCGATGGATATTTTACTAGAAAATGTGTGAAATATACATGGCATTACCAGTACATTACTATGTAATATTTATAGTAATTAATAATAAGTCTTTTCAGATTTTTTTAGTAGAGTTGTATTATTTAATGAGATTTAGTTTTATTTTTTCAATACATACTAAGTTTTAGTTTAAAAACTTTGTTGAGAGTATAAAAAAAACAAATATATAGTAATTATCAGGTGCTCGTTATATCACGCATTCGGTTATATCGCGGTTTTTTGCTTGTCGGCCGGAAAGCTGGATATAACGAAGAGTTGCTGTACTTCACTTGTTATTTTTATTGAGATTATTATTCTTACTGTGTTTACAAATCATATATATTTAATACATGTCTGGAGATTGCCTAATGGGATCAAACCTAATCATGAAAGATCATGTTTGGGCAGAAAATAACTAGTTTTCTGTAAAGAAGATGTATTTTTATTTTCTTTACCTAATTACTTATGGGAGTAAAAATTCAATTCAATTATTTATTCACATTTATTTAGTGAGTCAAATAACCTAATATGAAATTGTCTTCTTAAAATATTATACATTTTGAGTTAAGAAGCCATTTTTAATGAGATATATTGTTTGAAAGTGATTCCCTTCTTTCAGAGCCCAATCTGAAGTACTTGCTTCACATGTACAGGAATTACAAAAGAAACTTCTTGAATCGCAGGAACAGGTAAGATTCATTTTAAAAGCAGGCCTTCAAAAAAACTTCTTTTTGCTCATTGTGATAAAATGGATTCTCTATTGACTGTTCAAACTAAATTTAAGGATTAGAATGAAATCAATCTTAAATTTTAAGTATATCCCTTGTCAGTGGGACTTGTAGTTGTAAAATGTAAAAGTTTATGAAGAAACAGTTAGGTAAACCTTTTAGTTAATACCAAGCTAGTTTGGTTCTCAGTTTTTCGATCCCCCGAATTAATGAACTATTGAGTTAACCTTGCATATTACGAAATTTGAACCCTGAACTTGTGACATGTCAGAACAATGCACTACCTCCTTGTGAAAGTTTATTTAGTTTTAATTTATTACCAGTTTTGCAAGTATAATATATATTCCAACAAAACACAACTATATTCATTGCTTGTGTCAGGTGACCATTTTTAAAGTACTACAGTGAAAACTCCACGACCGACCACCTCTACTTACGACCAATTTTTCAAGGCACCGATTTTCCCCCCTATGTGTTCAATGTTAAAATCCACTCTGTGAGATACCAGATTTCACTTCTCAAACGACCTGTTTCAAATCAGGTTCTTCACACAAAAAATATATTTTTCTGACACAACTTTTTTCGGATTGAAAAAAAATAATTTATAAAAACAGATAATTTGCGAAAAATAAAAAAAAAATGAAGCAGTCAGAAATTTCTTTTTACTTTAAAAGATTTAATTAGGTCACACTCATTTGTTAAAATAAGTTTGTATAGTATTTTTTTACATACTACAGTTTATTCAAAAGTTCGTATAATTTTGTGCGCATTATTTGCGAATTAATAAATAAACGTAATGATAAATAGATTTTTGTAATTTTGTATTGGTTAATAATGCATTGTAAAATGACAATTTCAACTTTCTAGCTAATTCACTTTTTGTACTCTAGGAGCGACCAACCTCCATTTACGACCGATTTATAAGGGAACAGGAGGATGGTCGCTCTTAGAGGTTTCACTGTATAAGTTCCAGGGCCAGATATAAAAGTGTGCCATCTATAGGTTAAGGGGGTATGGGACACAAAATCTTCAAAAAAATCAAAAAAATTATTATTATCATAAAAAATAACACAAATATTTTAGAATAATTTAAAACAAAAATTTTATTTATATCTGCAGTAGAACGTGAGATGTGTAGTTTTTTGTGTCATGACATCTGTGTTGGCCAACCACGTTTGTAATCGTTGCTTCCTCGCAATATTAGATAGGAATAACGTTATCGAATCCTTAGTGGTTCGGTCGGTTTGGAGCGCTTCAGTAAGGAAAGTGATAAACTTCAAAGCTGTTTTTCTCCTTGATCGTGTTTTCGATGATTTTTTGACTTTAAATTGATATAACTCAAAATCTACTGCCCATAGAGTGTCAAAAATGTTTACTCATATTTTTCAAACATATATCTTTAATTTGTCTTTAGGGATTAGTTGTAAGTAGTTTATTTTTTTATTTATTAATTTTTATAAAAAAGTGAACCTGTGAAATTATTAAAAAAAACTTCAATAATTTTTTTAAAAAAAACTATGGCAAATATGAAAAATCGGTAAAGACAGTTTGTTAAATACATTTTTCTGTTTATAAAAATGCTAAATATTTGTTTGCCAACAAATAAGTTTTTGACTTATAACAAAAATAAGAGACATCACTTTTTGACACATTTTATTTTTTAAAAAAATAAATAATGATAATTTTAAACCTCTGACTATCTAAAAGTGTAAGTATATCTAGTATACAATTATGGAAAAAAAATTATATTGATATCTGCAATATTAAAGAAAAAAGTTGAAAGTGTCCCATACCCCCTTAACAATCATTAGCTGCCCCTCAATAGTACATATTTGTTAAGATTTTTTTGCAACATAAAGATAAGTCTCAAAGCAACCTTTAAAACTTGTTTTCCTTTGTTTATGGACTTTCTGAATTACAATGCAAGCTTCAAATTCACTTGCTTCCCCTACCTCCGTGTGTGGTAATCCAGAAAACAACATGAGTGTGATGTTCTAAACCTATTTTGTTTGAGTCTGTGCTGTAAGGTTAATTGCAATTGCTTTCTACCCAGTCCAAACCCAAGTAGGATGAGAGATAAACAAAAACACCGGCACTCAAACTGTCTCCTGGTAGACCATACAAGGGGTAGGGGAAGAAAGGGATTTGAAAGCTTGCGTTGTAATCAGAAGGACTATAATTGCATAATTATGAGAAATTAAAATTCAAATTATATACAATCTAATTTCTCATAATAACTTAATGCATACGTAAACCCTTTCCTTACTGAAACGGCCGAACCACTAAGGATTCGATAATGTTATTCCTATCAAATAGTATGAGGAAGCAAAAATCCTTCTTAAGGAAAAGGTTAAACTAAAGATAGAGATGTTGTTCTTATTTCTAAGTGTTGTTTAGTGCAAAAAAAGCATTCTTTTAATATGATAATTTAAAACTAGATTCCATTGGAGTGCCAAAAATTAAAAGAAGATAAAGAAATGTGTGAAAAAGAAATTGAACTCTTCAAAAATGTGTTAACTGAAAAGGACGCTGTCATCCAAGTATGCAATATGTTAATTTATATGCACTGCTATGTTATGTTTGTTTTAGCATTTTATTATTTTTTTATAGATTTTTTTTTGTTCACACTTCTGCTTAAATGTATTTAATTTTTTTAAAGCCTTTCTCAATGTATTTAAGCTTTAGAAATTGTGTTAATTTTTCAATTTTAAAATGGGTTTTTGTAATTAATACAAAAGGTTGCTCTTCAAGCTTTTGTGTATTTACTTTTTATTCCAGTTTGATTTGAGTTATAGTTTTTACTTTCAGTTACCTAATATGAAAGGTTAAGTAATGAAAGTATTGCGATTGGGTCAAAAATCCAAAATGAAGATTTGGTGTTTTTTGCATGTTTTGTAGTAATAACTAAAAGAGTTAAGGACTTAAAATTTGGTAGACAAGTTTCCAGTACTTGCCGGATGTCAAAGTTTTTCAAGAAAATCGCGCACAACAGTTAGCTGCCATTGGAGTTTTAAAGTTATTAAAATCACCTTGTTGGTTAAGTTATATAATTGCTTTTAAATATATTGATTTATTAACTTGTTATTGTAAGTCCTATTGTGTTGCACGCAGCACACCCCAGTTGTTCGTACTTATTTAAATATTTATTTGTAGGAGGCAAATGCACAAATAGAGGAGCTTACCAGCCAAATTGAAGTGCTAGGGGCCAAAGTTAAAAGAAGAAGCACTGCACTTCAGGGCCTTGTTTATAAATACCACAATGACGTTGAAACTATACCCAAGGAGTTCCGGACAATTTTACAAACAGCTGTGCAAGCTGCAAAAAAATGCAAAGAGGAAGAGTTAAATTCTGCAATCAGGGAACTCAAAGCATCCTTACACAAAGTAATTGTTTTTTCCATTTGGCAAATTTTGCTGCATAGTAGGAATAAATGTTATTTTAAATGAATGAAGTATACCTGTTTTTATTATCTTTATCAGATCCATCTATGGTAAGCTTGAAAATAAATATATCATATTTTTAATGAAATGTTTTGTAGTTTAAAAATGATTTTCCTCTGTAAATACTTCCGTTGATGGTCTATGCAAACATTGTCAAAGTTAAATAATTTATAACTTCTTCAAAATGGACCTAATGTAACCTAATTTTCTTGTGTGCGTTATACAATTGAATTAAGTCATAACTTTATTTAAGATACAATGTTTTTATAATACTATAAAGATAAAATATAAGAAATAAAAAAACATGTCTCTAATTTAAAAAAAATCTTTTTAGCATTTAGTATAAGATTTTAATTTTGCCCCAAAATCTACATGAATTGCAGCCTAAACTTTTCAAATGGCCCTCTTGTAGCTCTAGTGTGATGATAATTTCAAACCAAATCCAACCTAGCCAAAACTTTTCATTAATAGCTAACTTTACTAAACTACTTAGCATGACACTTATTGTCCCTTATACACAACTTATTTTGTGATTTAAGGAATATTTTTTTCATAAAATTTTAATTTAGTGTTAAATTTTACAATCATAAAGTAAATTACTAATATTTATCTATTCTTTATTTTGAAATTTTTAATAAATAAGTTCATAAAATTTTTATTTCAGCTCATGCCTCTATCTTCTCAAGAATGTTTGAATGGTCCTGAACAGGATGAAAATCAAGATCCTTCCTGTACAAAGGTAAGTCATTTTTATACTTTGAACCCTTTAATTCAAAGCAAAGTGCCCTCTAAATGTGATCAAGGAAAACCTCAGAATCATGTAATTATTTGACTGGAATAATGTTTTTTTTTTTTTTTAAGTCTAAAAAGTAGTGGAAAGTACTTGAAAATTGACTATTGATACATTTTCTTCAGTTTAAAAGAATTAGAAAAAAAATAAGGTTTGTACGCAGTACAATTGCATAGTCACACAACATTTAAAAAATGCTATTTTAGTCGAACTTATCGTATATATTTAAAAGTACTTCTTTAGAAATAAAATCGGAACACAATAGGGGTAAGTGGTGTACCTTGGACGTATGTGTACCTCGAACCTATGCTGATTCTAGCTCGATTAGCTTAGATATTGAAACAACACCACATGCAGTTAAAGTATTTGCTACCAGGGATCTCAGTGGAGTTCTATCTGTTTGTTTAAAAGGTCAATTTATTAAAGAGGTTTCGAAAAACTAAATTCACAGTTCAAAAGTAAATTTTTGTCAGATTCTTTAGTGTATTTTTTTACTCAAACGTGTAGTATTTATTCAGAAACGATGGTTATGCAATATAAAGCAAAGTTTTAGCTATAAAACAGTGTGCTTGAAATTAAGTTAAGTCTAACCTTAACTTGGTGATTAACTATTTTGTTTTTAATATCCAAGTGGTGTACCTCGAACCTAATACAAGTGGTGTACCTTGGACTGGTCCAAGGTACACTACTATAGGTCTTATGTGCTTCAGATTGTTGAAAACCCTTTTTAAAATTCAAGTAAATTTTTTCCTTTGAAAAATTAAGTATTTTAAGCTCTTAATATGCAACCCTGACTTGTAAAATCTAGAAGAATGGAAATTTGTAAGAAATTTTTATTTGGTGTGATAAAGAATTTTTTTTTTTGTAGTTAATTATTTAGATTTATGGAAGCCGATAAAATTTTAACCATATTTATATAATATAGAAAATAATTATTGCATGCTCATCTAAAAAGATATTGTTTATAATAAATATCTAAGCACAACATCCTTTTTACGTTTAGGCCTAGTTGTATAAACATAGGGGGGGGGGAAATATTTGAGTTGTTTTTTCAAATTTAAGACAGAAAGATAGCCAAATGTTTTTCTATGGCATGAAATAACAGTTTAATTTTATGCTGCATTTTAACAGATACACCTGAGAAAGATTGCATTGCAGCTGAAAAAGCCAAGAGGGCACTAAAAAAACTAAGGCAATACAACCCCTTACTAAGCCAATTGACCTAATGTAACCAATTGCTACAATCTTGACTAGAAATAAGAGTAGGCTGTAAAATGTATTTTTGAATTTTATGTGGCTAATAAATATTGGTTTTCGGACTGTAAATCGAGTCTCTCTACCTGTTAATAATTGGTCCAAGGTACACTACCGGTTGGACCAAGGTACACCGCCGGTGGTGTACCTTGGTCCTATTTACAATTTTCTGTATTCATTTTTGTAATAGTTGAAATCATTTAAATAACATGTTATACACAACATATATTTATTTTAACAACATAAAGTATTTAGTAAACATATTTTTATTCACTTTTTGCAAGTAATTAAGAAATTAAAAATTGAAAAGTCAAAATAGGTCCAAGGTAACCCACCTTCCCCTATGAAATAATTAAATTTTATATGAAAGCCAAAAATAAAGTCGTTTATACTTTTCTAAAAAATAACCTTGTCGCATTATAATTTTTTCAATTTTTAACTTGCAAAATCAATACTTTTACCTTTCAATAAACTTATTTTCACACAAACCTTCATGAATATATATTTTGAAACATTCAATTACTTTTTTAAAAAATAGTATTTTATGCATTGATAACTATTTTTTTAAACACACATAACACAATCCTTTATTGACTTGGACATATAAAAGTACTATACAAATTAACCAATTAATAATTCTTAATGTTGTGAAAGGTGAACCTCAAATTATTTTTGTAGCCTGTTTAGTTTTTAAGAATAAGTTGTTGCGACAATATGAGCAATAAAAAAAAATCCTATATTTTTCCTAAAAATTCAACTTTCGTAAACTTTTAATAAAAGAAATAGCTTATGAACTAAATCTTCTTTTTGAGGCAAACAAAATGTGTCACAACTAATTATGTACTCAAAGAAAAAAATTCTTTAAAGAAAATACCAATTTAAACTTGAGTTATTATTGTTTAAATAAAGTAACACATTTAAAAATACGGTTTTAGACAATTGAGTTTTGAAGATGACAAAAGATAAAAGGTTCAGTGCATGAGAAGGTGATAAAAACCCTTAGTAACTTATTTCTGAAATGGAATATAAATTCAAACTTAGCATTATTTTTTAAAGAAAAGGATTTGGATTTTCAAACAGGTTTAAAATAGAAAAGAATTAACAGATAAAGAATTAAAAATAATTAAAAAGTCGGTATTGACATGCTGACAATGTCTGTCTGTCCCATCAGCGGGATCTTAAAAATTCTTTTTTTGTTAGAAAGGTATGACCTCAGAGAGGCATCTTTCATACTTTTCTTCCATCTGTCTATACATCCTGACGGACATCTTAGAACTGCCTACCCTAGACTTGGAGAATCAGCATTGAAATTTGATTTCAAGTAATGCTCTAGACTGGGAATTTTTAATAGTAGCCATTGGCTACCAGAGTGAAAAAAAATGGTAGCCAAATTTGGATTTTTAGTAGCCAGTCTTAAATTTCAGTATATACGACAAAAAGAAAGTGCGATTTTCCACAAAAGAAAATTTTATTAATGACCTTTTTGATGTGATAAGATTGACAGTAAAAAAAATATCACACAAAATATGTAGTATTATGTGATTGGCCATTATTGTTAGGAGAAAATTATTTTATGTACAATCAGTTCAACTACTATTAGTTTCGGAGAATTCTTGACGTCACCCACGATCGTTCATGAAATTTTCTCATATCAAAATTGTTTAAATGGATAGTTGAGATCTTGATCATATGTAAATCAATCACCTGTAGACTGCCGAAATCGTAAAGCAAAATCTAAAAATCAAATTTGCATTTAAGATTTTCATCGCCCAGCTCCATTTACGTCACACGGAGGAGCATGGAAAATTTCCGATGAGCAACAACTGTCATCAAGTCTTTCTTCTCGACAGAATCGAATCGGAGCGTTTTATTATTTTAGAAATGCAGCTTCAGTATTAATTATTTGTTGAACAAAAAGGAAAAATTATGATCGCCACATTTGGCGACTGGGGTTCGATTTTTAGGTAGCCACTTTCGACGTAATAGTCTCCAGTTGGTGACTGGCGACCGCTAATCTAGAGCTTTAATTTCAAGTCATATACTTATATGGTCATCTAAATTGCTGTTGCCATATTAACATTGGCATGAGAAACTTATTTAAAAATATTTAAAGCAAATTTTTTTTTATAAATATTCATCTATAATAATAAAAGAAAGAGTCTGTCTGTGTGTATGTCTGTGGATCGCATAAGACCTACTTAGACTGCTCTAAAAAATTCGAAATTTTTAATATAGATTCCTTTTAATACCTACGTGTGCACCTGAGGCTTAGATTTTTCATATTTGATTGAAATTTTAAATTAATATAATTAGTTTCAAAAAAACGTCATCCACGTGGGATTGCGGGACCATAACAGGGCTTGAAAATACATGGTCCGGGCCGAAACGGGGGCTTGACGCCATCCTCTATTAGTTTGATTGAGATATGCGCTCGCCCTAGGGCTGCTTCATCCTCTATTAGTTTAATTGAGATATGCGCTCGCCCTAGGGCTGCTTCATCCTCTATTAGTTTGATTGAGATATGCGCTCGCCCTAGGGCTGCTTCATCCTCTATTAGTGTTTGCTCTTTTAGGTGCGCATGCGCCAACACGAATTTAATTTTGTTTTAATTTTGAGTGTATTTTCACAAGGTAAGTATGCCTCTAAAAGGAAGCAATGCGAAGTTAACGGGTTCCCAGTAAGGCGGGACCATACTGCTAGTTTATAATGAAATCATAAAAAGTAGCACCATGTGAATCTTTGGATTGTTTATCAATTTTTTTTTTTTAAAAGTGGCAATATAGTGTAGTTTCGTGTTTTTGGTTATTAATAAATATGTTATTATTCTTCTAACTGCAAATAAATTAAGCAGGTAATATATAATATTAGTTTAATTTGAAAAGGAAAATCAATGAAAATAGTTGATTTTAGCATAAACTAAACTTCAATTATTTATAATTGACTATTTTACTTTTTTCAGAATAATTCAGTTACTGAACTTCATAATTCTTCAGCAGCTAGTCAAGAAGATGTTAGCTTATCCTCTCAGCAGAAACATTCAAAACCGAAGTTTGTTCATGTAAGAAAACGTTTATTTAACAAAAATAATGTATGACAATAGCCTTGTGACATGGTTATCAGTCTGAGAGAGTTATAAATAGTATCTACTTCTTATAATATCAATTGTAATGTCTTAGGAAGTTTGCTTTCACTTTGTGTTAACTGACAATATTATGTGTCAGTGACATAAAGTTGTCTTCAAATTATTATGAGTTATGTCTTCAAATTATTATGAGCAATTATTTTCCATTTAGTTGAATTAAATTGGCAGTTAGTTAACTTCAAATGAGTTGAACTTAATCAGCAGAAAGTGCATTTCAAATTATTTGAATTAAATTCAGTCAGTTCTCTGAATTACTTTAATTGAATTAGCAGTTTGAGGGCAAAAACAAGTGCACTTATTTCCAAGGAAAAGTATTAATTCTATAAACTGCTTATTCAATTTTGAGCTTGCCATTTTTTGTAATATCATTTCCATGTTTAGTGGTAAAAATCCAACATTTGAATTCAATTATCTAAGTTTAAATAATGTTTCATAAACTTCTGGAGGAAAACTTGTGTTATTTATCAATTTTTTTATATAAAATTGGCTAATTTAAGTTGACTTCAAACTTTTTTTTTTAAATCATGGTGTAATTATGCTTATTGTACTTGTTGCTTTCACTCTCCTTTTCTGAGCTTTTTGCATGGTTTTGTGCTGTCTTAACATTTGCATGCAGATCTTTTGTATATATGTACCCGTGCTTATGTGATATTTCATTGTGTTTCTTTATCTCAATTTCTTGCATGTCATTGCTTATAGCCTCTTTAAATCTCTTTGTAAAGATATTTGTAAATAAAAATAATTCATGGTTTCTAATTAAATTTTTCTGCACTTTTTTTTCGATTTCAACAATTATTTCACTTACAAAATTTCTTTTAGCATGCCTAAAAGCATACAAGATTTATTTGTATAATTTATAGTAGTATTCAAAACACAAATATTCTTACTAAAAATGTATGCTGAACATGTTTCAGAACAGCTTAAATTACTTATCCCGTACAAATAGTTATTTTATCAAAAGTTTTAAAAAAAGTTGAATTTTCTAAATAAAGCCATAGCAAAAAAAATCCGAATAGTTGTTAAACTTACAATAAACAAAATTTTACATTTTAGATCCTAAAACTATTCTTACTCTAGTTTAAACAACGTTTTAAGCACTAGACACCAGAACAACATGCACAATTTTTTTTTAAAAGAAAACTTGAATTATAAAGCCAGAACAAGTGTTTCCAAGTAGTTATAGAGCTTCTCTAAGCCAAGAAGCATTAATTTTTTTAGAATATACATCACAATATAGTAGTTACTAGTATTAAGTATTAAATTATTTATGTATTAAATTATTTTTGTATTAAATTAACTAGTTTGTATATTACTTTTACACAAGTATATAATGCAAGATTTTATACTTTAGTAAAAAAAAACAAGAAAAGGACACTGTAACCCTTGTATTAGCTGGTTGATAATTTTAAAAAATATTCAAATTACAAAATAAACTAGTATCAAATTTTAGAATAATTATTACAGTTTTACATAAGTATCAGTCTTTATACAAACTATAAATCCAGGCTATCTAAAACATATATCTATATTATAAATTATTTTTAAAAAAATACTTGTCTTATTGTATAAATAGCTATTGTGTCTCTTAATCCAACTGCACTCAGCTTTATGGTTTAGCTCCAGTGCAGCGTTATTTCAACCTAACGAAAATCAGTTTTATGTTTAACATTTGGAACCATTCTGAGACAAAAGTCAATTTCAATCAAACAATGAAATTCTGGATGAACCAATTTTTTGAGTAGATTTAAAATAATCAAATTTATAAACAAGCTTGTTATTAACTAGTGACTATCATTGCATAAAATTAAAAATTTTAAAAGAGTTTGGTTAAGTTAGGTTTGAATTATCGTCGCACGTCATATTTTAGAACCACAGTCAAGTGACAAGCCGACACCTGTAGTAAAAAGTTTGGAGCATTTCATTTATTAATTTCATGGGGCGACACTTTCATAATAGTGGCAGACAAAATCATTTGCTTTAATCGTTAACATTTACTTCCATTGATTAATGGTATGATGTCTACCAATTATTGAATTCGCGCTACTTAAGATGCTGACTGTGACTTGACTGTGTTTCTAAAATACGACGCCTGTCGCCAATAGCCCTCGGGTAGCTCTAGTACGATGATAATTCTAACCTAACCCAATACAATTTTTTAACTGCAAACTCGACGGAATGTTTTATTTCAGTCTTAATTTAGTCAAAAAGTTAAAATTATTATTTGAATTTGTTCATGAGCTATCATAAAAGATATAAAATAACATTCCATTTTAAAACTTAGACAACTTAGACAAAAACGCCAATTAAATATTAAAAGCATGTGTAGTTATGTTATTAAAAGAGTATATACCTTCCAATTCCATTTTGCTTAATTACATGAGCTTTTTGTTTATAAAATGTGCAGTAAGGGAATGTATATTATTAAAATAATTGCTAAAATTTCATTTAATTGGTGTTTTTAGTTTTCTTTAAATATATATTAAATTTAAAAAAAAATTCTGTATAGATTGATGGTTAAATTCAACCAGTGAAAGATTCAGTTGTTATAGCTTTTCTATTTTTTTATGTTGAATCTTTAAACTGTGCATATTCTGGCATTGTATTATATTTTGGCTGTAAAATATGTTCAGTAAATATATTCAATATTTATTTAAAGTTTTCTTTCTAGGTTAGTGAGGATCCATCATCCACAAATGGAAAAATACTGAGCCAAAGTTCAGAATCTATTGATAAGTCTGTAAAATCATTTGACAGTAAAGAAAGTGATAATATTGAATACATGCTTTCAGTTTTGAAACATTATGAGCAATTGAAATGTGATAGTGAACAAAATAAGATAGCTATCCAGGATCTGAATTCCACCAATAATGAGCTTGATAGGAAAAACATACAACTACAAAGTGCCTTAAAAGAAGCTATATCGAAGGTCAAATTATTGGAAACTAAATTTAAAGTAATGTTTTGCATTCATAATAATTTGAATATTTTTTTATTATTGTCAACTGCAATCTAGACTTAGGTGCATGTTTTAATTATGTTAATGCAGTATTTAACTTTGTGATGAGGTAAAAAAAATATTTAAAAATTGTTTCAGAATAAGATTTTTTACACTAATTGCCCTCAAACAAATTTAATGGAACAATAGCAGGATTGCCGCCATATTTAAGAAGACCTTTTCTGAGTAGACTATCTAACTCGATTTCAAAGTTTGAGTTGGCTTTGAAATTATTTATGTTCACAAACAATTACTGCAATAATAGTCAAACTATCATTCAAAATAACTATTTTCATACATTCACTCAAATGAAAATATCAAAAATATTGATATTTTAAAAAATAAATGTTGGATATGAATCGGTGAGTGCAGAAACAACGTCAGTCACAAATTTCAAATTTTTCAGGAGGGAGAAAAAACGTAATAACTCCTCTTCTATTTCTGCACTCAACACTCAAAACAAACGTCCTGTATTTACGGTACTACTCAACAGACTAACGTAGTTTTTGCACCCAACACGCATTGTGCCTTTATACGCTTATTTTCATTGAAAACGAGTTTTCAGATTTTTTTTTACTGAAGTGGTTTCTGCACTCACCAATTCATATATATCATGCCATATTTCTATGGATATAAATATCAACAAACCCTGCAATAAATACAGATAAATTGTTCCTCTTAATAATAACTTTATGGTAAACAAATACAAATTAATTTATTCCTTATACTTTATTTAGGATGAATATGTTGAGAGGAAAAACTTGGAAAATCGCCTAGCCGTATCCAACCAAGTTAACCATGATCTTATGGAGCACTTAAGGAAACTGGAAACATTCTTAGAAGATCTGTTGCAGAACAAGAATCTGGATTCCAGCATCATGGAGAGCCTTGGTGAAACTTCTGAAGTCTTGAGCCGCCTCACGTCCTTCTTAGATGACACAAGAAGACTGTCGATTGTGATGTCTGATCAGATATCTGGTATGTGGACATTATAATAATATATATGATAGTAAACATGAATGTAAGTTTTCAACAGAGTTGTCATCACCTTTTTTTTTAAAAAAAAGCTCTTATGCTGACCTGCCAACTGCCGGTACAGCCAAAAATGTCCGCCGAATAATATCATGTGCTAGGAGAGTATGCTATGCAAGGGGAGTACTGTGTTGTTTAAAAAAAATTGGCATTCTTCATTATCATAACAAAGTTAAGGTTTGGGGGGCAATCATTTTCCTGGAGAAAATATTCTATTATTATTTTATCAAGTATATTTTTATCAAAATTTTAATTATAATTCAGACTTCCTAAATGCAAAACCTAAATTTCCAAATTTCGTAGTATCCCACTGACTTACTAACATAAAGTGATTTTTTTTATTTGGTTCTATTTGCAATTTTCTGATTTTGCAGTTTGTGAAAAAAGTGAACTGTGTAATCCTAAAAATATATCTGTGGAAGAAGATGATTATAGTCAGTCAGAGGAAAACAGGTAAGACACATATGTCCTCTCTTAATTAAAAAAAGAATGCAATTAACCATATATTGAAAAGTTACTTTTAAAAAGTAACTCTGTTACAGTTACTTAATTAAAAAAAAGTATCTATGTTACAGTTACTTAATATGAAAAGTAACTAGTTTTCATATTTCAGATATCAAATTTAAAAATCTTACCATTAAGAGAACCATGGTTAAAGAAACCGGAAATATCTATAAAAAAAATTAAGAACGAAAATTTGATGTTGTTAACAGTTAAATTTTAAATACGTAATTAAATTTAAGTCAATCATCGAACTGCTGAAAATATCAACGAAGAGCAGCATAAGAAGTAACAGAAAAGTAACAAAGTTTTTCGTTACTTGTAAAAGCTAAGTAGCAGTTACTTTATGCCGTTACTAGGCATCACCTAAAAAAAGTAACTCGTTACTCCAATCACTGCAGTTAACCTTCACTCTTGCATAACGCAGTGGGCTTCATTACCGCTGCTGAAAAATACTGAACAAATTTGTAGCATAACATTAATGACGCAAAGTTGACTACAGCATGTGTGCAATAAATAGTTTTGTTGCATTTTGTTAAAAATGGGACTAATATTCAAATATTGAAAAAATGTAGCTTTTGTGCACATTTTAAATAGAGTATAAACATTTCATTTTATTATTCTACATTTCAGGCAAATACTTTAGATTAATGTAATTTTATTTATGAAAATCACCAACTGAAAAATTCAGAACTATATGTGTTTCTCTACAAAGTCAATGCATTGTAATTATTAATGTGATGCCTTAAAAATGTTAAGGATAAAGATGTATGCCTTTTTTTGTTTATTGTAGATCGGCAAAACAAAGGCTCAAATTGTTAACTAATATTTTTTTATTTATTTAGTCCTTTAGAAGATCAATCTAGCAAGAGTATTGACACCCTATCTGCTCATTTTGTTCTGCGAGGTAGGAATCCTTTCTCCAAATAAATTTCAATTAACAAAATAATTTTTTTCTAAAGAAAAATTGTTTGAAATTTTGTGCTTAACAATAACTTTGGCAAGACTTTTCCTTTGTATAGAGTTTGTCATGTATGTTTATAAACAATTTTGCATGAGCTTTGATCAATTTATATTCTTGACGTACCAGCTATTTTTACGTTATTTTTTTAATTAAAATATTAATATTGCATAAATGTGTTGTTGTCAGATATGTGTATTGGTATAGTTATGGTAAAACAATTTAGTCAGCAGTGCTCAATTAAAAATAGGCAAGTACAGCAAAAGTGGTAATGAGTGCAACTACAAACAAGCTTTGGAAAATGATGGATTCACTTTCGTGTCTTGAGCATGAGGAGTTTTTGACGTTTCTGTGAAATATATATTATGTAATGTAAGGTATACATTCTATTAAATAAAGCTTGTTAGTTAAACAATGAAAGTTAGATTATTATAAGTTCTTACTGACTTTGTTCTAGTAAAGTACTGACTTTATTCTAGTAAAGTACTGGAGAATGTTTACCATAAATATTGTTTCTGCAAATATTTCTTCATAAAACTTAATTATTATTAATGAACTTAAAATATTTCAGGTACCTTGAAATCACCTTTTGAATGCAAAAAGTGTCAGTCTCAACCTCAATTACCTGACAACTTGGCTGTTAGAAACCAATTTGAAATAGTAGTTAATGATATTCACAACAAATCTGACAAGCAGCCAAAAAACCTTGAAGAATCAAATGAAAACGATGCCAGTACTGCAAAAGGAATGGATATTTTCTCTAAAGAGAAGCTTGGACTTATTAAGGAGCTAGAAGAAGAGCTAAAGAAATTGAAAACTGAAAATGAAGAATTTGCCTTAAAATTGTCTGAGTACTCTAGAGAAAAAGATAAGCTTCAAAAAGTAGTTGATAATCACCGCAATATTTGTAATAGCCAAGAAACTAAAATAAAAGAATTAAATGATATTTACAACAAAACAGAAAAAGAAGTAGATAATTTCTCTAAAGAAAAACTTCAACATGTAAGTTATATTAAGGAGTTAGAAGAAAAACTAGGAGAATTTAAAAACAAAGAAGAAGAATTAGCTTTTAAATTGACAGAGTACAGTAAAGAAAAAGATAAGCTGCAAATTGTGGTTAATGATCTTAGCAATACATGTAATAACCAAGAAAATAAAATAAAAGAATTGAATGATAATTACAGCAAAAGAGAAAAAGAAGTAGATAATTTCTCTAAAGAAAAGCTTCAACATGAAAGCTATATTAAGGAATTAGAGGAGGAACTAAAGGAATTGAAAAACAAAAAAGAAGAATTTGCTTTTAGATTGACAAAGCACACTGAAGAAAGAGATAAGCTTCAAATAGTAGTTGAAGATCTTCGCAATGCTTGCAATAACCAAGAAAATACAATAAAAGAATTAACTGCTAATTGCAGCAATCTGACTAAGCAAATAGATAATCTCTCTAAAGAAATGCGTGAACATGTAAGCCATATTAAAGAATTAGAAGACGAACTAGAGTTATTGAAAAACAAAGGAGAAAATGAACTTCAGAAAAAAGATGTTTGTGAAGAGCTAAAACTCGAGTTGGAAAATACTAAAAAATCTTTGCAGAACTTGGATAAAAAATGTGCAGGATACGAAATGGAACTTTCAATTGGTACTAATTCCATAGAAGATTATAAGAATAAGCTGGACAATCTTGAAGAAAAGTTGATCCACAAAACAAAAGAAATTGAAGTTATTTCTGAAGAAAAGCTTAAACTTTTAAGTTCCATTAATGCATTAGAATCGGATGTAAAGAAATCAAAAATTAGAGAAGAAGAATTGGCTCGATTGTCTTCTGAATCCACGATCAAGCTAAAGGAATACAGCAGTGAGAACGTTCAGTTAAAAAACACCATCAAAGCTTTGGAATCTAAATCAAAAGAATCTGATTCTATTTGCGACAAGTTGAAGCAAGAGTTGAGGGAAACAAAAATACATTTGCAGAACTTGGATAAAAAATGCACAGGATATGAAATGGACCTTTCAATTAGTACTAATTCCATAGATGACTATAAGAATAAGTTGGACAAGCTTGAAGAAAAATTGATTCACAAAACAAAAGAAATTAAAGCTCTTTCTGAAGAAAAGCTTAAACTTTTAAGTTCGATTAATGCATTAGAATCGGATGTAAAGCAATCAAAAATTATGGAGGAAGAATTGACTCAATTGTGTTCTGAATCCTCGATCAAGCTAAATGAATACAGCAGTGAGAACGTTCAGTTAAAAAACACAATCCAAGCTTTGGAGTCTAAGGCGAAAGAATCTGATTCTGTTTGCAACAAGTTGAAGCAAGAGCTGAGAGAAACAAAAGTGCATTTGCAGAACTTAGATCAAAAATGTAGTGCATATGAAGTAGAACTGTCGACCAGTGCTAATTCTTTAGAAGATTATAAGCTAAAGTGCAATAATGTTGGGAAAGAAAAACTAGAATTGGTCTCATCCAAAAATAAGCTTCTTCGGTCCATCCAAGATGAAAAAGAAAAAGTACAACAAATTCCTATTGCAAAAAATAATTTGGAGGAAGAATTTAAGAAAAAATCTGAATCTTTAAATGCACTGCGATCTCAATATTCTGAGCTTAAAGCTAACTCATCAAGGTTATTAGAAGAAAAGGAAAAACAACTGTTCAATTTGAATTCGCTTTGTGCCGAGCTTAAAAAACAAATTGAAAATTCCAATGAATCTGTTAAAAATATGAATCGCTTGCATACCAGTTCCAAAGAAAAAGCACAAAAATATCTGAAATTCCAAGAAGAGGCCAAAGAGTATTTGATAAAAGTTAAAATTATACTTTTAAAAAATATCCAGCATTTTAAAGAATTTCAGCAATATTTAGATAGTGAAGATGAAGGATTCCAGGATGTTGACACACACAATCATTTATCTGGGAAAAACTCAATTACATATGAAGATGAGAAGGTCGAAGACCTGTTTACAAACATTATCACCCTTAGTACTAAATTTGAGAAGATCTTGAGTGGTGTTTTGAGCTCATTTAAATCCACTCAAGAAACGATGAAATTGAATGTTACCAAAATAGAATCCTTAAAAACACAGATCAGCCAATTAAGTGCTCAAATTGAAACACAAAAGCTTTTAGAAAGCGAAAATAAAACTTTGTTAGAAAAATCAAAATCTGAAGTTGATGATCTACAACAAGATTTAAAGAGCACTCAAAATGAACTCAAAGCAACTCAATCTTGTGTGAAAAACATGGAAGCATATGCGGAACACCTGAAACAATCTCTCGAAGATAAGGAAGAGTTATTGGTGCACTCAAAAGCCACGCTATCTTCTTCAGAGGCGAAGCTTGATTTGATGCAGAAACAAGCTAAAAAACATCAGGATTCATTGAGCCTGAAAGATAAACTAATTTCTGAATTGCAAAGTAAAGTTCTGAAGACTCAAAACGAATTAACCGATGCTTTACTGGAAATTAGAAATCTTTCTAGTCAGGTTAAGATGAGCACTCATGAACAATCAGAGTCGTTGGAGACAGAACTGGCTGAAGCCAAACAACAGATTGATATCCTTGAAAAGGAAAAAGGGCATTTGAGAGAACATCTCTTGGCCCAGGTTTGCAAAGAAAAAATTCCGAACCACTCATCGAAAGACTTTGATATTCTTAAGGAGGAGTTATCTGACCTGCAAGGGCAGCTACAAGACAAATCATTGTATATCACAGAATTGAAAACCAATATGGTCAGAACATATAATGCGTTGGAAGATAAACAAAAGGAGGTTGACGACTTGAGGTGCAAGCTATCTGAGAGCCAGGAACAAAACACAGACACCAAATTAATTGTTGAAGAGGCAGACCTTAAATTGAATCCATTGAAAAAGTACAAGCAGGAGCTCATCCAAGGTATTTTAGGTCAGCAGAAGCAGTTTTATGAGCACAGAAGCATTTCTCTGGAGCACTTGGAAAAGTTTCAGTTGCATATCGAAAAGCTTCATTCTTTTAGTTCCCAGACATCAAAGTTTAAGTGGGGTTCCCAAACATCAAAGTTAAGTGAGCCATTCTCGAGCACTTCCATGGATGGGAACAGCAGCTATGCAGAGAAATGGAAGGAAACAGTGAACATTCTGAAAACTGAATTGGAGCTTGACGTAGAGTGTCTCCAGAATATCAATATATTTTTTAAAAGATTTGTTATTCCCCTTGTTCTTCAAGGATTCAAGCAAAGTGAAAGGAAAACTGTTTCATCTTCTAAACATTCGCTTAGTGAAACTGAACAGATGGTCTCTAGTTCTAGAAGACTGTCAGTAGAGACTGGCATCCTTAGTGGTGATCAAATTTCTAATAACTCTTCAGGGGAAATTATATGCAGTAGAAGTGAAAATTCGTTAAGTGACAGGTAAGAATAATTTTATCAGGCATCAAAATTTATTTTTAAAAAAATATTTGTATTTAATTGTGTGTTTTTTTTTCAGATTAATACCAACTACTTATACTTTATCACATAAAATTGAGTCAATGGATGACCTGCTTAAAAGTGTTAAACCTCTATTGAAATATATCAAGAAAAATTTATCTTCAGAAGGTAAATTTTAAAATCTTTCAAACATAAATTAATAATTTTTGTACCATAATTTAACATTGTGGATTGTTAGTTGTATTTACTTGTCCGTGTTAATTTTAAGATTAAAATTATTGTTCCATATTTTATTATTTAAACAATGACGTTTGGTACAAATGGTGGGAAAATTTGCATGTTTCATATTTATGTATTTGCTTTATAGTATTGACAATTCCTTTTTTTATTGCTACAGAAACTCCTAAACTGGCTAAATGCTCAGCATCTCTGCAGAAACTTTCTGAAAAAATTGCCAAATTGCAAGAAAAAACTGATGAAATTTTCCATATTAGTGATGCTTTAAAATTACTTCTTCAGCCAGATATTCCTCAGATTGTTAATCAAGAAGAAGGTACATTTTGAATGTCTATTCCAATTATTCTAAGATAATTTGTTTTTTGAAAACAAAACTACATGCAGTAATCGAAATGTTTTTATGAGCTTCCCATTTTTAAACCAGTTTTACAAATGTTCTTGAAAATTTATTAGTTATTGAATTGTTCGAGTATTTTAATACTTAAAACAAATTTGATTCGATGAATCTAGGTACAAAAATACCTACTCGTATATTTCATTCTTTATGATACTGGCTCAAAGTATGCAAACTGAAAAGTTAAGCTTGGGAGCTGTAGTATAAAGCTATGAATCTAAAAAAAAAAGTTCCTCTCTCAAGAAAAAAAAAATTATGTACTTATCTGAATCATTTTGATGTGGTAAAAATCTTTCTATCAAGTCTTCCTTACATTTTGCTCATGTATGTTTCATAATTTTCTTCAAAAAAGCTATTTTTTTTTTACTTTTTACCCATTCACAAGCGTTGCAAGAATATTTACCAACAGTAAGGAAAATGAGTTTTTCGCTTAAGTTAATCTAAATGAACAAAATACAAGGCAAATGGAAACCATAGACCTGAAAAAAAAATTGTAGGACAGATAAGTTAAACGAAAAATGAACTTTAATAACCGTCAAGGTGTTTATTTGTAAATAACGGTATTAAAGATACTCCTAAAATTGCCCTTAATGGGTTAATATATACTTATGTTCAAAACATATTTTGAAATCCAATTTCAGGAAGATCACAGGAATCCCTCTTCCAGAGATCGCTTTTTTCATCCCCAGATCCAGGAATTGATTCTGACCAATTCCACAAGAGTTTTGCTTCAGAAACTGCTGAAAGATATCAGAGTGCCAGTGAAGGAAAATGTTCAGATGAGAAGCAGGCATCTTTAGTGCAGATCGATAGTTCCACAATTTCACGAAGTATGTATTTCATTATTTTTTTTAACAGAGTTTCCACATGTTTTATAAGACCCTACAGAGACCTAGAAATTTGGAGATGGTTTAAGGTATATTTGAAACGTTAAACAATTCTTTAGTTGTTGTTCTTCTGTGTGGAAATTCTTTTATTATATGTTTGATTAAGCATACTGTTGGGAAAAATTGTAAATCTTTAGACCAGGGCCGGATTTAAAGATTTGCCGCCTGTAGGCTACGATTGATTTGTCGCCAGACATAGTTTTCTTGACTATTTTTTTCTTTCTACATATTAGAATCATCAATGTACACTCTAAAACTAAAGTGAAATAATAGGTGAATTTTTTAAACTGTTCTAATACTTGACAACTTCCAAATCAGGGGGAGAGAGTGCAATTGTCCTCGCAGCTGCCATGTTTACTACTAAATATTAGTATTTTTTATGTATACATTTTCTTTCTTGAAAACATTATTATCTTTGTAATATTTTTTTCTGCCGAATGCTGCTTTAATTGTTCGTAAAATTTGCCGCCCCAAAAAATTTGCCGCTCTAGGCTACAGCCTACTTAGCCTATTTAGAAATCCGGCCCTGCTTTAGACAAATGTAAGAGTATCTATGTCAGTATTTCTCAGGTGAATTTTTAAGACTGCCCATCACCCCCATACCCCGTCCTCCTTCGATCGTGCTTGCTAATGGTAAGTCTATGGGGGGAAATGGTTTTAATTCCAAAAAAAAGCAATAAAATTGTAGTAAGGAATATTTTGATGCAGGGTTATTTTTTCATAAAACTCCAATAAAATTGTGCTTTTAGAAGTTTTTTTTTAACTTTTTTTTTTAATAGAAAAATTTTTGATTAAAAAAAGTAAATAACGTTTTTTAATTAAAAAAAACCTCTAAAAGCACAATTTTATTGGTTTTTTTTTTTTTTTTTTTGGAATAAAAACTATTTTCTCCCCATGGACTTACCATTAGCAAGCCCCATCGAATGAGGACGTGGTATGGGGGTGTTGAGCAGCCTTAAGTTTATATGTGATAATAAAAGTAAAAAAAGTTAATGCTTAGGAAAGCCCAGAGAATTCTTAAGTGGTCCTAAAAAGCCCCCTAAATTTTGCTAGGACTTTTGATTGGGAACCCAGTTTAATGTCTTGTCATGATGTTTTCTGAAGTTTTTAATTTTCAAAATTTTTTATTTTTAAAAATACTCTTTCTGATTGAAACTTTTGAAACATTTGTTGCATTACTTTGTTATAACACTTTGATTTTAATTATCCTCTCCAATATATTTTTTCTATTGATTTCTTTTACCTTATAATGAACTGTGCTCTTGTAATTGTTGTTACTGTATAATCCCAATAATTGTTTTATTGTCTTTATGTAGATGGATTTGAAGCCGTTGAATATAATTAAAACTAACAGTTGCAACTTAATATTGTTAAGAAAATATATTCATGGTTAATAATGCTCATATGTTATGTTCTCTGTGCATAAATTTTAAATTTAACAAAACCAATTTAAGAAAACCTTGCCTGTCAATTTTATTATATTTGTTCTACAAGTAAGAATTATATTTAAAACTATTGCATGTTCAGCTACATGTAATCACATATTTTGAATCTAAAATCTACATCTATTCATTTAAAAAACTATGTAGCAGTATTATTTATTCTTTGGTGTTATTACCAATTAAGTTATGGTTAATTAATCGTTGTATAACATAACTTAATGTTGGTTTCAGATCATGTTATTGATAGTAATGACACCCTTCATGCTATTGGTGCACTTAGACATTTTGAATTTCTGAAGAAAGAAGTCCAGGAGAGCTTGGCTGGGATCAAATCTGTAATTTCCAGAGCAAAATATGGACTAGACTATGTTACCGATTGTACATCTCCTAGAAAGGTATCTCTATTGTCTTCTAATTACAGTCGAACCCTTTATTAAATAATTAGTTTTTAATTCGATTATTTATTCAATTAATTCCAGATTTTTAAAATCCTTAATAATCTTGTAAAGGCTTTATATCGTAGAAAACTTTATTCCAGAAATATTGGATATAGTAAACCATGGGATAAGTCTGCCGTGATAAGGTAAACTGCAGTAATTGCCACAATGAGTTGCACCATTTTTGCTCTAAAATAAAAAAAAAGTTCCAGTATGTTTTCTTACCGGTTAAAGTAATTAAGTGCTTGCAACAAAGGTCCAAGTCACTATGGAAGATACTGCAGTTTACCTGATCACCGCAGAAGAGTGATCCAATTGTTGGTTTCGTGGAGGGTTCACCATAGCGGGTATTTCTACATATATTAGAATTATCTATGTACCTTTGCACTTTAAATCGAAAGTGACAGGGTTCCCACGCCCCCTTGAAAGTCCTTAAGAAGTCCTTGATTTTGATTTTCGTTTTCAAGGACCCTTTTATACTCCTTGATTTTGACCAAAAATCATTGAAAAGTCCTTGATTTTTATTTTTGATTTCAAGGACACTCTAAATACCCCTTGATTTTCATCAACAATCATCAAGAGTCCTTGATTTTTTTCTTCCGCGACGGCGCGCAACCGTTCGAAATACAGGAACTCATTTTCTAAAACACTGCCAACGCAGTGATAAATGGCGCGTCTAGCACTGCCACAAACAAAACGTCATTAGACAGAGGAACCGGTAGTATTTTCGCCAAATCCTTTTTCCCTATGATCTGATATGGTTGCTATAACATCTGGCATTGGCGATATTTCGAATTGCAGACACAATTTTTGTTCCGATTGTTTGTTATGGATGCATCTTTTGTCGCTTAAACTTACGATTTCATAACGTAGTAACTCTTACATAGTTATCTTAACTTCTTCTTTACGGTTATTTAATGCATAATTTCTTTTAAAAAAAACGTGAATTCTTCAGTGTTTTTTTATAATTTTTATGCTAGACCGACATGTAGCGTTCCGTTTAGTTGGAAAAAAAAATAGCCATCAAACTTGGCAATTGCTGCCGATGCTTGGAGAGAACAAAACCCGAGACCTCTTAAAATTTTATCAAAAAAGACCGCTAACTGTGATTTATTACAAATAAGCAAAAATATAGAGGCGTGGATGTTTAGTTGACCAATCCGTTGCTGAATTATGAAAAAAAATCGGCATTAACGCCTTGTAATTTTTGCTTATTTGCAGCAAAATCTAGTGTTGCCCGTTATTAGTTAGGGACTGATTAGTCAACCAAACCTCCCCGTCTTGTATTCTAGTTCACGGTATAAGCTTACATTGAGGTCTTTTCTTTTTATTACTTTGACGTTTGGAAGATGATAATGGTTGGTCCATGACTTACGCCTGCCGAACTCCAGACCTAAAAAAATCCTAAATAAAAATATATGTAAAATAATAGTACAAGGTCTCGGTTAAATCTTATATTTTGTATTCACATGATATATCTAAATTTAGTATTTAATTTTATAAGAAAAATGGCAAATCAGTGTATTATTAATCGGTAAAATAATCGTCGCATATCATGATTTAGGGTCCTTGAAATTTTTTTGGGAGTCCTTGAAAAGTCCTTAAAAACTCCTTGATTTTTATTTTGAAATAAGAGTGGGAACCCTGAGTGAGATAATAGGCAAAGTTTTGAAACTATTCTACCATTTTTATTTCAACTTCCAAATCAGGGGGAGAGCGTGCAATTGCCCTCGCAGCTACCATGTTTACTACTGAATATTAGTACTATATATATGTTTACAATTTACGCATTGATGTTAATTATTTGTTTTCTTTCTTTAAAATATTAGTATCTTTTTTTATGCCGAATGTCACTTTAATTGATCCAGGGTGGTAACAGAACCTGGAAATCGGGGAATTCTCAGGGAACTTTTTAATTCTGGAAATATCAGAGAATTTTTTCCATTTTGGATTACTTAAACAGCAGGTTTAGGTTCTTGGGATCACTACTACAGACTTTTGATAAAAAAAAAAGATTCTGGTTGATACGATTTTCCTGAACGGCCAATCTTGGAGGAAGGATTAATCTCTCTCACGGATCATGTTATAAAATAATTTTCTGATCACATAATTCCTCTAAACTTATTCAGATTTTCGGAAATGAAGATAAGTTAAGTAGCCTTACATATTCCGGGTCCGCGATGTCTGGATTAAATTTTCTGCACTTCATTGAATTGTGTGTATTGCAAATTTTCTAGGTAATTGTAAAATCAGGGAAATTTTTGTGAAAGTATCAGGGAAATCATGAAAATATCAGGCAACTTTTTTTCTAAGATTTTGTAACCACCCTGTGATCGTAAAATGTGCCGCTCCTAAAAATTTGCCGGTCTAGGCTACAGCCTTCTTAGAAATCCGGCCCTGGTGGGTGCCCATCAAGGAGCCTGAGGTGGTACTAATAGCAATTATCAATGCAGAATGAAAGCCTAGTTTGTCAGTGAACTAGCGGCCCACCTTCCTAAGCAAGTTTGAAGTAATTCACTCCATTTCGAGAGGCAATTAAAAATTTTAAAGAACAAAAATAGAGTTGAGTGTAGGTAACTAGAAGTTCTGGATGACTGATATAACAGTTCTTCTGAAAAAAATTACGTATTTTTTAATCGTCCAATTTGTTTCAAAATACTGAGAGGAGGCTGTATTTCTTTGTAAAATGTTCGGACATGCGAATGGAGTCTGAGTCAAGTGAAATTATACCAAATTAATGTTTAATTTAAAGGGGTTTTTGTGTCTAATTTCATAACCTCACCCTTATTACTTAAATGTAAAAAAAAATATTGGAAAAAGGATTGAAATTTATATTTTTTATTATTTTTTTTTTGTCTTTCAGAATTTAGAACTTAGCACATTTGAAGCAATTAAAGAGAAAAGTGAAAATATTGCTGCATGTTTGGAGGAAGCGTGCATGTTAGTTGGGAAATTTAGGATTGCACATTATTCTTCTTCAGATGAATTGAACAAACTGATTCAACACGTATGATTGTAGTTTTATACTTTTTATATTTTAACTTTGTTTTTAATCTTTAAAAAATATATTTATTAAAGTAGAGGAAAAATTAAAATCTTATTTACAAATAAACAGGATATATCACACTGTGTGCGGAAAGTGACCTTTCTGCAAAATGCTACTTTTTCAGAAAAATCGTCTGAAGTTTACTTTTTCCCATTGAAATTTATTATAGAAAAAACAAGTAGGTTTGTAACGGAATCTGCCACTTAACCCGCTTCCACACAACTATTGTGTTTAACAGGTAAAAAGGCGCCAAACACAACACAGCATTAATTCTATATAAACGTTTTCAACTAAATGTAGCTAGTGTAATTTATTTTATTTCGAAATTTCAATAGTTATTATTTATAGTTTATAAATAATAATTTATCTTTCAAAGAATAAATGTGTAATATTCCCTGGCTTTTAAATAGAATGAAAACATTTCATAATAACATACGAAGGAGCTCTTAGTGAATAAGCCTCCTTTTGTAGTTATTTTTAATTTGCAGTCACATTGATTATTAATTTAACTTTACTGTGACATTTATTTAGAGTTAAAGAAATATTTTATAAGTTAAAATAATCAAGAATACTGCAAACTATGTAAATATTGGAATATATTTAATATTATTTACATGATTTTTTTTGTTTACAATTATAATTAATTTTGTATTCAATATTACAGAACCTGGAAATGCAAGAAGAATTAAAAAGTATTTTCGACTCAAAACTGAAACAAGAACAGTACTTTGATGAAGCAATGGCTAAGTTAAAGGTTCGTTACCGTAACCTTATACTTTAGTGACGTAAATAGATTCTTATTGTGTTCTGTAGTTGTTTCATTTAATTAATGATGCAACTTTAAGTTTTTAAATATAAATGAGTTTCGATTTGGCTGTGTGGAAGCTTTTTTTAAAGCCATAGAATTTATTTATTTTATAATAATTTTAAATGTGGATAACATTGCATCTAGTTTTGATTGCCTTTTATAGGCACCAGGCATGAAGGATAGTAAAATATATCAGAGTTTTATCAGAACAATCGCTATTGACTCAACCACCATGAGCCAAAACTAAAGCACTGATCACAATCACAGTTCTATACAAGTTAATGAATAACTACTTCACTTCAATTCTAACCTTCAATATAACCTGGAAATTTGCAAATGCATATGACTGTTTCCTCTGCATAAATGTTAATGTTTTTTCCAGTAACATTTGTGTAAATAATAATTAAAATTCTTCAAATCATTTCCAAATGGAAAAAAAAATAGCAAATCGATAAAAATTTCTTAAGTATAAAATTTTAAAATTTATGGTTATTGCTCACAAGATTGGTGAGTAAATTGTGGGGAAAAAATAAAATTATATATAAAGATCAGAAATGTTAAAATATTAGGTATATAAGAAGTATAGCCTTAAAATAACCATGCTTTTAAAAAAAGTTATTTATGCCACAAGTGCGAAAAGTAACACTTTTTAAAACTAGTGGAATTTATTTCACAGGCGAGTGAAATAATGACACGTGTTATATCTTTAAATAAAAGCAGATCGATAAATATCTGGATTTTATTAATATTATGAAATTGAAATTTTAACTTGAAATGTTGGCATCCTATAAAAAGAGTGAAACAAAGTCTTTTTTTAACTGCTTTTGGGTGAAAAAAAGTACTTTTATTCACTGTTTCAAAGAGTCTAACTTTGTGCATGCGTCAGATATTGAAATTATAATGTAAAAGTCTGGTTTTTTTTCACAGAATTATAAAAAAAACATTTTGTTTTCCTCTTTCCAACAGCAAACAGAGAAAGTGAAAGAAAGGATGGAAAAGAAAATTGCTAAAAAACGTAAGTTTACTCTTGTGCTCAACTTTATGTCTTACATTTGTTTTCTCCATCTTTAAATAAAGAAAAACTGGCTTTTTGCTATCAATATAATACATATATGACGTGTCTAACTTAAACCCCAAAAACTTATATTTTTAACCTCAATTAAACTTCAGAAATCAAATTACCTTTTTCACATATTGTCGCGTGCCTACCAAGTTTAAAATAATTGTTTGCATAAGTTTGTTTCTTTGTTGTGGCATCTCTCCTGTCTTCTTTGTAGATTTTTGAAAAATAAAATTTGGCTGAAGGTTAAAAAGTAACCAATTTAGTTTGTTCTTTTAATTAAGATAATATATCATATTTCTTTGAAAATTTTTATCCTTGCCGCGAGATAACATTAGAAAAAGTCGATGTTTTTTAGTGTGTTCAAAAGAGCAGCTTAGTTTAAGTGTGAGGATACGAATTTACTGGCGTCCGTTTTGATAAGAAAGTTTGGAAGCTGGGTTGTGCTGGTAGCCGACCTTAGGAAGACTTCGACACATATCTTTAATATTACTTAATAATATCTTCAACATCCAAACAACGCCCCAGTCCCATCACCAAGTGAATCAGATCAGTCTCTCCCATAGAATTGTTTAGTCGGCGCATATTTTAAAACTGACCTTATAACATTTCTCATCACCGATTATCGAACCTAATTGCCTTGCCTTGCGACTCGTCACGCCTTATAGGCGCATGAGGCCGCAATTGTTGAAATCCAGTTCCTCCGGTTCAGTGCGGCCTCCCTGGCAACTGCCCAGCTTGGCCAACCAAGATGGTCTCGCTCCTCCAAGATGTTTCTTCGCCACGTCAGTCTTGGTCGTCCCCTCCTCCTCTTACCGTCTGGGCGACGAAGTTAAAGCTATTCGTTCATTTGAATTGGGGCTCATTCTTAGTGCATGGCCGACCCAATGCCATCTCTTTATGTCTATTGTCAAGGGTTTGTCAGCTGTTTTAATATATAGATTATAGTTTGAAATTTTTTCTGGCCAATAAATTCTTAGGATCTTTCTTAAACATTTAGTATGAAATGTGTTGAGTTTATTTTCCTGCTGTTTTGTAATTTTCCAAGTTTCACTGCCATGTTTGTCGTTTTGGACTTTGCGAGAGAACACATTCAAAAATTCTATATATATGAAGTACTTGCAATAAAGACATTTTAAGATCCTCTAAGTTTCCCCTGTCAACTTATTTATCCCATAATATTGGATTGCAGTAATGCACGGCACCTCCTAAACTGTGGTAAACTGTTTTATACTCTTAGAATAGCAAGAAATTCTGTGCAAGTTGTATCTTAAGTTTTACATTATTTATGGGTTTTAACAATTTGAAAAGTACATTTTAATTTACGAGCGAGTGAAATACGGACACATGTTTTAAAATGTTTACTTTCACATGTGTTGCATACAATATTTTGTGTAATTAAGTAAAAAAAAATCAAATATCATTTGTTCACAAATATGAAATAATGTTACAAAATAAAAGTTTCGCTTGAAATGATGGCATCTTATGAAAATAGTGAAAAAAGTGCTTTTTTTTTTTCACTTTTTGAGTAAGTAAAATACTTTTTTGAACTCTAACTTTTTGCACATGTCCAATATTAAAATTCTAATGCAAATGTAGGATATTTTATCACGCAGTTATAACACATATTTTTTCAATTAGTCTCTTTTGTAATAACTTTAGAATTTTGTTTTTAATTTAAGATTGTTGTATATTTAATTAATAATAAATATTAAATATAAATACTTTTTGAATTATTAGTCTAACCATTTTTAAAATATTGTTCGAGGTTGTAACGTTGTGTAAACGTTTTTTTTTTTTTTTTCATATCTTTAAACTTAGACTGCATACTTTTTAAAATATATATTTATTGTATAATAAATATAAATGCTTTTTTAATGATAACGCTAACCATTTTTAAAATATTGTTCTGGTTATACATGTGTAAAAGGTTTATTTTCTTTGTATCTTTAAACTTAGACTACATACTTTTGTTTTTATTAAATAATTTAAAATGTATATTTCCTTTCCAGTTGTGAAAACAAAAAAAGTCCTACGCCATGCAGAAGTTAAGTTGTTAGAAGGTGGAAGCCAAGGTTTGCCATCATTGCCATAAAAATAAACTCGAAAGTTGTGAACTAACCTGCCAAAAAAAATTCTTTCGACGCAAACAAATTTGTTTGAACTTTTTCCGTTATTTAACGTCATAAACAAAAAAATTCATGCTTTTATATTCATTCTTTCTTAGCATAACTCATTTATAAATTATTAAAATAAGTGATTTTGTACAAAGTGTAATAACTGAAAATGTAAATTGTCAAAATAAAGTGATTTTTAGTTTTAGCATCTGTGTTACATTAAAAAACACACTAGATGACAACTATTTATAAAAAGAAATATATATTTTGATAGGGATTAGTGAAATACTACTCTTATATTAGAATTATAGATAAATGTTCTTTTAACGATGAACCAAAAATCTTCTTGATTTCTATTAGAAGTTTATGCCTGCATTTTAAACTAAGGCAGGATATAAAGCATAATTGTATTAAAAATTTTATTTATCATAAAATTTATTCTGTAACTTTCCATTATACTAATATGGTTACCTAAACATCGCATTTGTTTGCCCTCGTTTGTTTCTGAATTATTTTTCTCTAAAATAGTACAGTAAAACTGCACAAAATAAAATGTTTTTTAAATTTCACGACAAAAAATGTTTTACAACCATGCAATTGCCTGTCCATGTGTGTAAAAAAGCTTAATGATACTGGCTTTTGTCTCTGTCATTGGCACTGGACAGTCAAAGAAGAGTGTAACCTACCTGACTTTGAAATTATCTGTAAGCTTTACTGAGTTCTTTGCTTATATTTACTTTTACCAAGTTGGTAAACTCAACATTCAGTAGCAGTTATCCTTCCTGAACTCATAGCTAGTTGTTAAAACAAAAATGTCTCGTTATTACAACTGAGAGGGGGGGACGAAATTTTAAGTTTATTTTTGAATGAGGTTTGGTTAGGTTTTGAATAATCGTTGCACTAGAGCTACATGAGGGCTATTGGCAACGGGCGTCGTATTTTAGAATCAGTCAAGTGACGAGTCACCCAACGCTAAGGGCGACATCGTACGCAGCATTAGGACTTTGAAGGATATTTAACGTGCACTCCCTTACACAGGGTATTATTCGTCGGATATTTTTGGCTGCACAGGCCGTTTATAGGTCGGCAGTTATTTTGGCGATGCCAGGACCCGAACATGGGACCTTTCGCATGCTAGGCGAGTGCCTTACCGACTGGGCTCCCCAGCCCCATTTCGAATAAGGTGTCTGGTGCTGATCTACACTCCTTGCCAATTTAAGTTGGGTAAATAGAAATATGCTGTGGAGAAGATCCTTCTACATATGTAAAGAGTTCCATAAATAATTTGTGAGTCCATCCAGAAAACATGTTTTAAACATTGATTTGTTTAATGTCTAACAGACTTGAATATTATTTGAGAAAATTTGGCAATTTTGTCGCAATAAAAAGTGTATTTTGGTCCAATTGTATCGATCATTTTGTATGTAAATAGATTTTCCAACTAACGGACCACTCGTGCTTTTCCTCCTGCCTTTTTAGTATTTGTTTTTACACAAGTTAGGTTGGCCCGAAGTGTCGAGTCACCTCTTCATTTAATAAGAAGCTTGCTGAAGTCCCCAAATTGAAATGGTATCAATGTAAATGGGAAGTTATTTTCTTTTCTGGACTTTCATCGCTATTTTATAAACAGTATATTTCAAGGAAAAAAAACAATTTTTGACAATGCATTAAGACAATCAGGGCTGCCAGTGGCGACTTAAAAGGCTACTAAAGCGACTATTTTAGCGTCTAGGCGACTATGGCTACTATTTAAGTCCAAAAAGGGCCAAAACCGACTATTTTAAGCAAAGCCTTCAACTATTTTCGATCTTGGGCGACTTTTTTAGATTTTTTAGTTATATATTTTTCACATAGATGGCGCCACGATGATACTAACCTATGCACAAAACGTGATATGCCTTTAGTTTTCGTTTGGTTCTCATCTCAAATCCAACAGCACAAAACAAAAGCAAAACCATGTGTTTTTGAAATTGCAATTGATTATGATATTTTTAAAAGCCTATGTAAAGTTCATGGAAACTAAAACTTTGATTTTGTATGATTTGTTGAAGATTTTTTTAAAACTGCATTTGGATAGGATTTACATCTGTCTGTTTGTTATTAATTTGCTTTGTTTTGAAATTTTTATTTTTTTATTCAATAAGTTGGCGAGAAGGCCTAATACTGCATGCTAACAAAACATACCATAACTTGATTAAAATTTAACTGCTATCAAATTAATTCAGAAATGAATGCTAATTGAAAATTTTAAATTACTAAAGTAAGAAGGAGAAACGTGTTGCTAACTAATGCTCTAGACTGGGAATTTTTAATAGTAGCCAGTGGCTACCAGAGTGAAAAAAAATGGTAGCCATATTTGATTTTTTAGTAGCCAGTTTTAAAATTCAAGTATATACGACAAAAAGAAAGTGCGATTTTTTACAAAACAAAATTCTATTAAAGACATTTTTAATATGAAAAGATTGACAGGAAAAAAGGATCATACCAAATATTATATATCATCAAATCTTTCTTCCCGACAAAATCGAATTGTTGCGTTTTATTATTATTATTATTTTATAAATGCAGTATTAATTTCTAGTTGAACAAAAAGTAAAAATTATGATCGCCACTTTTGACGACTGGGGTTCGATTTTTGGGTAGCCACTTTCGATGTAATAGTCGCCAGTTGGCGACTGGCGACCGCTAATCTAGAGCTTTATTGCTAACACACTATGTCTAGTTTTAAGTAACTTTTTTTACTGAAAAATTATATTGTTGCCAAATTAAGTTTTTGTTTAAGGTTTTTTTTTAAATTTTTAATAAAATATGTATGCAAAAGAATTGTGTATCAAAATATGTTTTTTAATTTTTTTTTAAAGTAATATTTTCTTTTGAATTTATTTTGAATTCTAGATCGTTGTAAACAAAAATACCTATATTTACGTTAAAAATTTAAGTAGTTCTAATTTTGCCCTCCTTTCTTGATTTTAAAATCTGCGAGTTATTTCAGTGAAACATATTTACACGGATTAGTATTGATCCCTATGTTTCTTGAATAACTGGTAACTATTTAAAATAAATTTGTTTTTATATATGTTTTAAAATTTATTTTCAAGTACATTTAATTTTACTTGTTAGAATCAATCATTTCATATGATAGTTGGTGTTGCAATTCGTAAATTTAAGTTTTAGTTAGACTTTTGGCAGTACATATTTAGCATATTAACATCTTCTTTCTCGCTTCTGTGAAATCACAGGCTTTTTCTGGATGAATGAATGATGTTTTTTCTAGATTTTTTTTTTAAGTCAGGCTAAAACAAATGAAAAATTAAAAATATATTGCCCGTACACATATACAATATAATTTTGGAGGATAAAAAAAGGCACTTTTATGACTGTTTCTCAAAAATCATCCAATCGTTAACAAAATGTTTTTTTTTTTCAAATTTTTGTGTAATTTGCTAATTAAGCTCAAATACATATAAGTACTATAGATTTAAAATATTTTTCCCTAATTTATGTTCTCTAACTAAAATTCTATTACTCTCTTCTATGTTCTAGGATATATAAATTAGTTTAATAATTTAACATGAAATTTTCTGTTGCAATACATTCGAAAAACTTTGGTAGTTTTATCAATCCTTTCAACTGAGTGTTAGTGCTACAATTCTAAGGTTTTGCACCAATACAAGTCTTAATTTTTAGTTTTTAAATGTGTGCATCAAAGCATATTAAACTAGTATATCACTTTTTTGGAAAATTTATGTAATCGCAGACAGCATTCAATGCAAATATTTTTTTAAGAAATTACTTATTATATTATCTAACAATTAAACGTTGTTTATTTAGTTATGTAAAAGAGGATACTATTTTGGCTACTATTTTTTAACATCTGAGGCAACTAAAGCAACTATTTTCAAAGCTTTCTGGCACTGGCAGCCCTGGACAATGCATTAAATGTCATATAAAATATTTACTTGAAACTAAAAATGACAAATTTTGAAGATTTTATAAATTATTTTGTGCAGCTAGCCAGAAGTCAGCATTGGAGAAAATGAAATTAAAATATTGCGATTGTTAAATTAATAGTGTGCTTACTTTTTCAACAATTTTGGAAACAAAGAAATACTAGTTACATTTTATGAACAGTATAATATCTTTATTTTTCAAGATGCATATATTCTATTCCTCAAAAAATGTATTCAGAAACATTTGATTGAATTTGCATGAATTTTTACATACTTCATAACTGAAAACAATGTCTCCATATTTGTACACTTAAGATATACCTAAATCTGTTAGTAATTGTAATATATTTCAGCAGGGGATACGTCATATCTTCCCCTCTAGAGGATGATTGCCTAGTTAGTTGAAGTTAGTTTGTAAGAAATTTCATAAACAAAGTTAAGCACATTTTTAGTTAAAATGTGAAAACAAAACTAAACTAGGAAGAAAAAATTGTAAAGCTTTATACCAATTGTAATTAGGAACAAAAAAATATATAAAATTGCACAAACAATTTGAAACCCAGATACAATTCTTCCACAGTTACGGATGAATATCATATTGGTAGTGATGATTCCAACTCGCCTGAATATTCTTCCTGGCGCAGCCACTATGCCATTGAATGAAATAGCATTTGACATTGAACGGGTAATGGGAGGGACAACAGTCCATTTTGGATTGTAGACTGCCAACACAAGATTAAACAGATTCTCATCACTAAGATACATCATTATTTCCCAAAGGGTATCGTAATCCAATGATACAAGCTCCTCAGTATTTTTCTGAGAAACTGAAGTGACTGGATGCTCTTGAAACCATTCTTTTAAATTGTTCCTATCCAACAAACCAAAAAGCACTTCTTTGTATATTGGGTAAGCATTGGTAGACAAGACCTCAAGAATGTCTTCAATCAGGTTTTTTCTGTCTTCAAGAAGCCGGGAACGTGTAATAAACTCTGCCAATGTGACATTTAGTGGTACGATCAGAGTCTGTAACTCCCGGAGACATTGTGATCCGAAATCCCTTAAGGTCTGTCTAGTTGCTTCATCGAAAACAAAATCCCTATAATCCAGGATAGGAGTATCCAGAAGACAATACTTAAGCAGTAGTCTTAATTGTTCCATTCTGTTTGCAGATTCTAGTACTCCGTGCTTTTCTTTCTTTATTATATACCTACAAGCTGTGGTCGTCATGGTGGAATATATGAAGGATGCCCGGACATTTTGCGGTAAAAAACGTTTCCCAGGATAGTTCTCAAGAGCTCCATAGTCCAGAAGCAGTTTCGTAGCATCCCTGTCAAAGACTTGACAGAAATTCGATGCAATGTAAAGGGGAGAAAAGCCAAACTCGTCAAATTGGTGAACAAGCGCACCAGAATTAATAAGCAGTCTGATGATTCTTGGATCACAGCGGAATGCTGCTACATGAAGAGGCTGTTCTTTCCTTCCATTTCTTTTATGGACACTGGCTCCGGCCTTGAGAAGCAACTTGACTAGTTTTGGATCAGCACAAGATTTATGGAGAGCACAAAAAAGGGGAGTTTCACTGTCCTTGTTGTATAAATCAACCTTGATGCCAGGAATCTTCAACAGGAACTCAGTTACGTCTACGGCATTACAATATGCAGCCTTATGAAGTAAAGTGTTTCCGTATTCATCTTTGGCATTTATATCAGTTACAGTTTCTCTAAACTTTCTTATACATTCTTCACACATTCTTAGAATCTCCAGCGATTTCCTTTTGTGCTTCAGAGCATTCTTACTAGGGCACACTTGTCCGTCCACCAATTGTTCAATTACAGTTTCGCTGACTATCGGATTCTGCAAGGATATGGCTTTGTCGTCTTTCACATTTCTCTCGTTGACAGGCAAGTAGGTAAACTAGTTTTATTAGAATTCCTTTATATATTCTACTGGCATATAGATTTCATCCATCGTTGAGCACATAGATAAAGATAGTAGTTAAATCAAGTTAAATAATTCGCGAAACAAACACTAATCGAAATCGTAGTAGAAGTATATTTTATGCGATTTATGGATATGTGCTAGCCGTCAAACACTAATCTCTTTTGAAACACGCGCTCTGCGTTGTGGGGGCGTTGATTGGTTGTGTTTGTAGCTAGCTTATTGCTTCATTCGTGGCTGGATGGCTGTCCTGACGCTGATCTGGCCAATGGGTAATTTTTTCCTATAGGGAAAGCGCAGTGATACGTTGCGCAAAGAGCACGTGCTTTCCGGAAAGGCAGAAAGAATCGACACATTGCACAGATTTTCTGTGCGTTTGACCAGGAGCTTGGTTGGTTTCGTTTTAGAAAAGCTTATGTTTTGTGCCTAATTATAATTATGTTTTGTAATCGTTTTTTTTATGAAGTTGAGATTCTTAAGAATTAATAGAAAATTATTTTTAAGATAATGGCAGCATAGTTTGGATTTGAAACGAGCCTGAAAATATATGTCTATCAACCATCACCATTAGATGTGTTTGCGAAAGGGATAAAAAAAAATTAAACAAACATTTATTTGGGATTATTTTATATTATATGACTTAACCCATTAAAATAATAATAAATAAAATAAATATATATGTTCCTTGATTTTTTTTTATCCTTAATTTTGAGGTATTGCATGTTTCTTTTGCTTTTAAGTGTTTTAAAATGTAATAGGATTATTAAATAATAATTATTAAATAATAATATTAAATAATAAAGTATTAAATAATAATAATCGACCGATGGTGAATATCGGCCTGGACGATGGAAAATACAAAATTCCGAAAGAGATCTGAAAGTTACAGAACTCCGGGGATCCGAAAGTCGCGGAAATCGGGGATCCGAAAGTCGGGGAACTCCGGAGATCTAAAAGTCTCGAAATTCCGGTGATCTGAAGGTCGCGAAACTCCGGTGATCCGAAAGTCGCGAAACTCCGAATATCCGAAAATCGGCAAATTTCAAACCCTGCTGTAAGCAGCAACGAGAAATGACAAATAAAAACAAAAAAAGGCAAATAAAAACAAAAATCATACCTTCTCATACTTCAACTTTTAAACATATTCACTTCTCATCGCCTAAAAGCGTAATTGGATAATGATAATTTAACAATTTCCTAAGAATGGTCACGAAACTAAATGTCAAAGATACGAAAGGCGTCCACTCTTTTGCCTTTCCATACTCAGCTAATCGTTCTTTGTTTGTAAACATGCCCTTTCCCTGGCATGACTTGGGTTTCAGGAGTTCCATGTTTGGAAATAATGTGTTACACTAAAACTACACATGGGTTATCTTTAAAAGGAGGATTCTAGTTAATTGCTGATATGGTCGTTATTAATAGCACATGCATTAATTTTCTATCTTGATATAATCGTCAATAAATTTGCATCATCTGGGGTAGTATGTAGTATTTTACACATTCAGTATCACCTCGGGGTGATGAATGTGGGAATAGCTATGGCAATAATATAGTGAACCCGATGCAAGTTCACTGCACTTCACTTGGGAAAAAGTTCCTACACCTTAAAGAAATATGCTCCTGCAAAACCAATGTATCACCAAGCATTGTATCTCTTGCCAAAAAATCAAAATATTTAACGAAAAAAAAATTAAAAAATATTTAACGTGCACTCCCACCACACGAGAGATTATTTGAGCACGAGAAGTTTTTGGCTATATCGCGCACGCACCATACGAGGAAAAGAGATTTATCGCGAAAGAGACCATTCTTCAGGAGAGCCCTTTAAAGTTTTAGTAAAAATTCGAATTCTCACAAAATCGTTCCAAATTAATCAAGGTCAAAAATATTTGGCAGGGATATCATTTTTATGAGTTAAAGATGTGCATAGTCCTTTTTTTGCTTTAGATTTGCCTTGCATTTTCAGACTCGGCATTCTCATATGCCGAATCTGCAAATGCTTGACCGCCAATGCTGCAGCCCCATTAGAGTTTAAAAAACATTTTTGGCTGTATGGTCCATTTATAGATCGTCAGTGATTTTGACGATGTCCGGAACCGAATCTGGGACATATTGCATGCAAGGCGAATGCCTTTACCGACTGGGCTCCCCAACTCTGTTGAGAAGTCGAATATGAAGTGGAATGTTTAACAAATTTTTGGGCATTTTCGCGCGTAAGAGGGCAAATAGAAACTGGCCAGCTATTTTGGCAATTTTAGCACGGCCTATGGGAAAGCCCCCTAACTTCTGGAAGGGCCTGAATACAATCGGACTTCTATTTTAAAAATTAATGCTGACATTAGAACGGAGGAAATTATAATATAATGATGGAGATATGGAGTGCTGACAGAGGGGATCAATTGGTATAAAATAGAAGTTTACATAAAAACAATCACGATCACCATTAGAAGGGTAATATGATACACCCGTGCAACGCCGGGGTTTTAAAGCTAGTGTACTATAAGCTTAAGTAATATGCACGTGCTTTCCTATTTTCCTTCTATGGCAACAATTTTTTATATTTTGAATATCAAACGAAATATTTTCAACGAACACTTTTTTGTTATTTACGAAAGAAATATATCATTATCATGAATTGAGTTTGAACTATGTACTATTGTTAAGATGGAATAATTAATACAACAGATTAAAAGAAATATTCAAAATAACGAAAAAAAAAAAAACAGAATATTTTGGGGAATATTTCCACCTTCGATTCCATTTCAAGTTAGTAGTTGAATTGAATTAGAAAACTCATATTTTGAGAAAAGTTATTCAGTTGTAGAATTAGGAAGGATTATTTGCGTTGACATGCACATAAAAGTAAGTGCACTTGCACATTATATATTTTTTATTCACATACAAATTATTAATATTTTAAAAAGTGTATTTGTAAAAGGCTCGTTCGCTACAAATCTACATAAACAGCTATGATATATAATTTGCGTTACGTTGACCACAATCGAAAATGTCCAAATGTGGTAAACATTTTATTTCATTAACTCGATAGTATAGTAACTCTACTTTAACTATATAAACTATCAAGCTCGCCCTAAGTCGCCAATGAGCAGACCGGCCAGTATACCTATTGCTGTACCAGTACCATTGCAGACAGTAAGGTAAAGCAACGGTCCGCCATACGGTGCCGGATGTTCGCAGTAGCATTGTTGAGTCAATTGATCTTTCATATGTGAGGGAAGCGAAAACCGTACTTCCGGTTTTTTTAAACTGCGGTTTTCAATATTAAGTAGTGGCAATGTTAAGGGAGTTTGAATTGTCGCATTTGAAAGGGGCATACTCCTCAGAAGGAGTATAACATGACTTGACTACTATTGACATAGAAAAATAATATAACTAGAAGCGCAGCAACCTTATTCTGTGCAGGTCAAGGTATGTTAAGTAGGTTTAAATTATCACTAGAACTGCACAAGGGTTATTGGAGACAACCGTCGTGATTTAGAACTACAGTCAAGTGACGAGCTCACACCTGATATTCTGAACGGGCCAAAGGTAAACATGTTCGTTTGTCGTTAGTCATGCTGTTTTTCCCCTCTTATTTTAGGGGGTTTTATTTCAAAAAACAAAATCAAAATTTCAACTTTAAGTAATAATAAGGCAAACCTATGAAATATTTACTCATGTTAATTTTTTAAAACCCTTTTGTTTCACCAGTAGGTTCTAAGTTGCCAAGTATGATACCCTTCCATTGTCGGTGGCATGGTTTATTTTGGAGCCAGTTTTTCAGCGAGGTTTGAATGGGGTTTCCGTTTCCACTATGATCTCCTTTCTATGAGGGGCTGAGAAGCTCAGTCGGTTAAGGCGTACATCTTGCATGCGAAAGGTAGCAGATATGGGTCCGGGTACAAAAAAAATAACTGCCGACCTATATAAACAGTCTGTGCAGTTAAAATGAGTCAATCAAAATGATACCCTGTGTTGAGGGAGTGAACAATAAATATGCTCGTAAGTCTAGATGCTGCGTACAATGTCACACCTAAAATGTTTTGTTTGTGCCTACTCTCGTGTCGGCTAGTCACTTGACTGTGGTTCTAAATTTCAAAGAATGTCTCTAATAGCCCTCGTGTTGTTGCTCTAGTGCAACCATAATTCAACCCAACTTAGTTTGCTTAGCTTGACATCCATATCAGAGATGTACTTAAATTAACAAACATACTTTTTACAGCTTCTCTTCGTTGCTTGCTATCTTCTTCCATTGACCCAAAACTCGATTGCAAAACAAATGGATTGGTGCCGTCCGGAGTTTTGTAGCTACGTAAGTTGCGTCAGTTCGGAGCGCCTCTGCAGTTTTCCCAACGCCAAAAGGATCGACAAAGGGGGGTTGTGTGGATGCTGTGACGCATGCATTTTAGTGAAGAGTGAGTTGTTTCTGCCAATATCACCTCACATTGTACCATAGAGTTAGGAAAGAGAATAGAGTGGCCCATGTATATGCGCAGTAACACACAAAAGAAGCAGGCTAGAGCGATGCATATTGGGATACCTCAGTGCCAGTTTCCATAGTTTCGGCTACTGTTATGCGCAGTAGCACAAAAAACTGCTAAAGCGGTGCATCTTGGGATACCTCAGTGCCGGTTTGCTATGAGCAGTAGCTCGAAAAACCTGACAGCCCTGCTTCAAACCATTTGAACTGAAAGACCCCACTACTCCTCCTTCCTAACTCTATGCATTGTACTACAACGAATATAGTCTAGTAGCTAGGGCTAGTTGTCTTGACTCTCTTCCTTTTATCCCGCCACCAATTATATACCTTGTCTATTTACTAGGCAAGCTTAGAAAACACTTTCTTCCCCCATCCCTTCGCTTGGTTTTCTAGGAAACGGGGAGAATGTCGTTTCTCTAAACCACTTGTTTCAGATTCTGCTGTGAGGTTGACAGTTCAAACTTAAGTAGGGTGGGGAAAAAACAAGGTCACACCCTTTCGAAGAAAACGACATGCGGGGTGGGGGAGGAAAATGCTTTCGGCGCTTACATTCAGGATAGACCGGGTACAGTAGCAGTTAAGGGCTCTTTAAGCCAATAGCAATGTGCCATGTCTCCACCATAATAATAACCTTTAGGTTTTTCAAATGAAGCCATTGAGTGCTTGACAAGTTTATGGATTGGACTTAGAGGCTGTCAGACGGTTCCAATTATTATTTTTTTGCCAATAATCTCGATTGCATTTGTACCTCCATGCCGGGCAACTGTTATTGGCGCCATAATGTATATTATCACCAATGTTGATCACGATTTTGGTCTCTGGCGACGTGATTACAAAGCCAAAATCAAATGACTTCAGACAAACTCACAATTCATGTAAATATCCCTGCTGAAATATCTATTTAGATTTTATCTTTTAAATTAGTAAATCTGGTGCGCTTTGCCTTGTCATGAGAAAAACATTATATAAGATCATTCTGGTTTATACATTATAGTTACACGATTAATTTCTTTGCACAATTCATCTATGGTTAAAGCATTCAACATTACATATTGAATCATGAATCAGTAACTTCAACTGAATATCAAAAAAGAATAAAGGCAAAACTTTATTTCTTAATTTTTTTTTTAGGTTATTCTACTTGGTATATATAATAATGATGCAAGAAACTTAGGAATAATAAAGATGATAAACCTATTAATATTCTTTATAATGGGTTTTTATTCTTCTCACTACTTTCTTTTTCAGAGAGAGGTCAACAATGCTTCGCTCTTTCAGAGAATTTAGGATTTTTAGACATTGAATGTGAAGAAGGCACAAAGTGCGATATTGGGTCTCTTACTTGCATGTAATAATTAGTTGTCATTTTTTTAATATGTCGAAATAAAAATATGCATTGATTGAAATATTTTGTTTGTTTATTTCATAACAAGCAGCATAAAGAAAATAGTATTTAATTTTTAAAGTTTCATTCAGAAGTCATAGATACACACCTTTACCTAAAGCTAGAAGATTGCCATTTTTAAAATAAGAAAAAGGTTCCTTATGTAGATTAAGTTTTAATTAGTATCTGAATAGTTTTAATGTACTAAGGATCTCAAGGAAAAGGTAACAAGGATGATTAAAAGAAAATAAATTGTAATAAGCAATAATGAATAAGTTAAGGCTAAATACTTCAGTTTAAATAGTCCAAGATTTTTAAAACTATAAAAATTATTATTAAAAAATAATATTGCATCTATTTATAAAGTGACACATTTAAAGGAAATTAACTGTAGACCATTATAATAAAAATATAATACAAAATTAATGATACTTTCCATGGATTTTAAACAAGCAACTTGTTGCTACAAGAGTTTCACAGGACTTGTTAAGGTTTATAATTTAGTAAAAATGTGGCTAAATTTTGCTACTGCTCAGAGTTAATTTCTGTGATGGTGGAAACTCCCTTAGGATAATTTGGTAATCCGTATAGTTGCAGTAGAAATTTTCCAAGGGTTCACCATAAATTGCCGTTCAACCACTACAAACTGGGTTATGTGACTAAGAGTGTTAAGTTCAAGGTCATGATGCTTAGCCTATAATAGGCAACCCCCCTGCACACATTTCAGATCTATCCACAGCATTTGGCTTCCTACTTGGCCCACGAGATTTTGGCAAAAGAAAATATTTCTGACCTGGTGTTTCAATTTCCCTAAGCTGGATGTAGTCTTAAGTCTGATCTCAGACACCTTTGACGTAAAATTTTTGAAAATTTAATCTAGGGAAATTAGTTAAACATTAAAATTTTTTATGGCCAAACTCTACTTTTTCTCTTAATGATCGTCAGCTTTTGCAATGACTGATTGGTTAGTTGGTAGATTAACCCACCAACCAAGCATTTATTTGTTAAAGCTGTCGTCTCTGTAAACAGGGATTCTGGAATCAAACCTTCTGATACAATAATAGCTGGTTTGTTAATTGTTGAAATTCTGACGAGCAGGAAAAGTTAAAATAGGTTTGCTATACCAATCAAGTTGTATGCAACATGTAGTGGAATGCTTACCAAAATTGGCAATTTTCCCTGCTAGTGAACAAAAATCAAATCGAGGTCCAGCCTTTAAATCTTAGCTGGTTTAGCTTTTACAGTTAAGGAACTTATGAACTGGAGCAACTCTTTTCAGCCACTTTGTTTCGAACACTGACCCAAGGACAACCTTTAATGTAGAAACGCAAGGGCTTATTGGCCCACTCTTCACCTGCAGACTCGATCCCTATTCTTTTACATTCCACTATATCGCAATGAGGAATATCCTCACCATCCTCGACCCAAAAGTATTCCGATTCACACATATGCACCTTGTTCAAGGATTGTTTGTCAATGTGAAAAGCCTGGCAGATCTTAGAAGGCCCATTACACAAATCTTTGTTTTTAATGGAGGATTTACCTTTACCTTTCATGGTCCGCAAGGTAAGCATGGCGGAAATGTTTTCGAGTGGTTCGACGGCTCGAATTAGCACAGCAGAGCCTTCTTCAAGGCTGGAGATGTTGAAACAATAATACATGCCATACACTGAGTATACATATGCGGTTCCTGGAGGATAGAACATAGCCTCATTTCTTTCGGTTCTTTTACCTTGGTAAGAATGGCTTGCTTTGTCTATGCCACCCAGGTAAGATTCTGTTTCGACTATTTTACCTTTAATTATTTCCCCAGTATCAAGTTTTCTGACAAGGAGTTTTCCTAAGAGAGATTTCGCTAGAGAAATGCAGGGTTGGTTAAAATAGGAGTGTCCGAGATGGTCATTTGTAGTAACTGCATCGACTGTTTTTTCAATAGAAGTAATCTCAGACTTGCAATCCGAAGTATTGTCACCATTATTAGTTTTGGCTAGTTTGTTACTGCCTTCATTAAAATCAGCTGCTTTTTTGGAAAGTCTAGATGATAACGTTCTTTTACACTTAGTTTTTTCAACGTTACACATATTTCTAAAAAAAAATTATCTCTTTCTCTTCAGAAAATACTTGCATACATTTTTGTTATGGTATATAAAATATTTGGCTGTCTATTCAAGTTGCTTTATTTATATTTTAACGCAGCCATATATGCTTTTTAACTAAAAAATACACCCTCGTCGTTCGACCACAAAGACGTATACAGTATTTTTCCGATTTAAAACATGATGGAATCAAAAATTAATATTAGTTAAAACGTAAAGGATATGGTGTTTTCGCAAAATGATAGTTTATTATATAAATAAAAAGTACTTGGTTGAAGTATTTTCTCGATGGAAGTTAGAAATTTAAACTGAAGTGAAAAAACTAAAGCGGCTGAAAACCTGAAAAAACATTTCGTTGGGCTGTGAGGCGCCCTATGGTCAGAGTAGCAATCTACGGATCGGAAGGTCCCGCGATCGAAACCTGGTCACTGAAAACTCACCGAGTATATGCGGAGTACGTGCTCGTTAAATCTGTTGGGTCCGAAAGTCCTGTGGGCAGTAATTGCGCAGTTTCCCACGGGTACAGGTTCCTGGAGGCCATTTCCCTCCCCTCAGGGACATGTCTAAATTGTGGAGGTGGAGCGTAATAGATAGCAGCATCTGTCACGTATATGTGTGCATGTGAGTGTGTTGTGACTGTCTTACTTGACGAAGGTTTATAAGCGGCTCTCTGAGCAAGCACACAAGCCTGAATCTGAAAATATATGTATATCAACCAACCAAAACATTTCGTTGTTAATTCGTGTGATTGTTATTTTCGATTAATTATTAATTATTATTACCTCATTGAAATATTTATCTTAACAAATAGCAAAAATGGTGAAGCTTACCGCCGAGTTGATACAAATAAGTCCACAATTCATTAATTGTGTTAGAGATAGGCAGCTGGATTTGAGAGGTAAATGCGTACTATAGTCTTGTTTATAAACAAATTCGTTGCCTTCCATTTGCAATCAAATATAATGCATTCTACAAATTATTGAACCCTTTTTCTGCTTAATCTACCAATGATATTAATTCCTTTTTTTTCGTAATTTTGGATAAATTAAGTAAAATTATTAAAAATGCAAATTCAAACATTGATGACGAAAAAATGGGACAAGCCGGAAACCAAGCATGGTTGGTGTCTAATTCAGTGGTTCTCAACCTTTTGTAGATGACGACCACCTAATGGCACAAAATAACATCGCGACCCCCCCCCCCCCCCCCCCCGTCCTACACATACAGTACTCTTTATTAACTAATATATTTGGGTATTTTTTTAAAATTTTTTTAACAAGAATCTGTTTGAACAAGTTATTTGAGCTGCGATCTGAAATGCTGATATTTTTACAAGATGCTAAACCAGCATTGGGCGGATTTTTTTAGCTCCCCAACTTAGTTGTTTCAACTTTCATACTTAGCAGACATCATTAGATGCACCTTAATGAGCTAAATACCGAGCTACAAGGTCGAAATATAACAATAATCAAAACCCAAGACAAAATTAACAGATTCTTAAAGAAACTGAATGTTTATGCTGCTAAAGTTAAGACATCTAATTTTGAAAACTTCCATTTATGTTACAAATTTAAAAGTTCTGACAAGCACAAGTTTCTCATTAGCTTGTTGCAACGTAACGTACTAGAATTAAAATTTGTAATAATGACATAAAAAAGTTGAAATGTAAATTAACCAAGATATAAAGTACAAGTTTTTAAAAACTTTTTGAGGCCCTCCTAGGATCCTTTCGCGACCCACCTGTTGAGAACCACTGGTTTAATTCATATTTAGCAAATGAATGACGAAGTTAGTATGAAGATGAGAATCCTCCCGTAATTGGATCTGTTAATTTAGGAAAGTAAAACTAAAGTATTTTGTTTGGAAAAGTAAAGATTTTTTTTAGTATAATTTTTTTATATGTATTGCAGGAACTTTTTTATGTGGTGGTTGATTCTTGAGTTCTCGGCCTAGTAGTACTTGATAGATCTAAATCGCAAATCAATGTACTTTATGTTGTGGCGTTGGTATTTTGACTGTGCAATATTAAGCCGCGAATATGATCCAATTTAAAAACAAACTGTGTTTAAACTCAGTATTGGAAAAGTATTTATTAATTGATAGCATTGACTTTTTATCATGTTCGACTTTACTGTAGTTATGCTGAGCAATGGTAAATTCGAGGCCTCACCTTTACATATCTAGGCTAAAATTCCGTTGCAATCTGATTCACAATTGAAATATCAAATATGTGCATTCAATTTTTTTTCCGTATAAAAAATATCAGCATCCATTGGGTCTATTTTTTCTCTGATTTCACTTCAGCCGAGGCATCCTTCTGCCCTAGTTGGTTGCATTTCCCCAAAACACATTTTTGCAAAGTTTGGAGCATTTTAAAGACAGACGCTTTCGGCTGTTTTTAAAAGTAATTAATTTAAAATATTACTTCAAATGTAGGTAATTAATTAGGAAAAAAATGAAACCATAAAAGTCCTTGTGCTATATTGCTAGATTCTCCCAAACATGCCCTTAATAATTAAAAATTAAGGTGTTTTAAAAAAGCATTATCCCCATTAAACTAAATTACTGAAATGACAAACTTGCTATGCACCTGGCAAAATTATTCCTAAGTTTTAGTAAAAACTTTTAAACTAAGCTTTTTTTTCATGTAATTTTATTAATTGTAATATGTGTACATTATAACTATCATTAATAATAATACCTTAAAAACATCTCTTCTTACGAAATATAGTGTTGATTTCACTAAGCCATGCCAAAGTCCAATTTTCTTACAAAATCTACCCTATTTCAACGCAACCTGCCCCCTTTTTTTGTTTAAAAATTTTATTTGGTTTCATTGGATTGGCCTAATTGGCAAAAAGTAGACTTATTACTGAAAGAATTCTCTTTATAGATACTGGAGCATTTGCTGTGGATTCCCTCATCAGACAAAACTTTATTTTTTCTTAGATAAAATTAATTTTATTTTCTTATGTAACTATTTCTATCAGTTTTAAAGCTGATTTGAACATTACCTACCATACCTGCCAATGCTACATCACTGATAAAATAGTATATTTCTATGTAACTTATCAAATTCTTGTCACTAATTAACATAGATTAGTGCAAAGTGTGAAGAGAAACCAGAGCACACATTAAAAAAAAAACCATTTAAAATAATTTAAATCTATTAGTCTTATTGCCACTACAAATGGTCTGTTTGTAGTTGGCAGGTATGGTTATTACTGGTTATCCTATTCCTCTGGCCCAGAAGCGATTTGGTTTTGAGGTGTAAATTTAAATATGTTTAAACAAAACCAACAGGGTCTGAGGAATCCGTCAGTGAAAGCCCATGGCGTCTTCTGCAGGTATGTATGTTGTAGTGCTCTCATTGTAAGGGTAGGAGTAAGAATGTAAGGTATTGAGTGTTTAATTATATGATAGCTACTTATGCACATTAAAAAAAAAGTATTTTTAATACATTTGATGCTCACTCTTACAAAAACGATAAAATATATTGCTCTTTCTGTAGGCTTTACTGCTTTTTCTGTCCCAAACAGCAACTTTCCTTTGAAAAATTGAGAAAATACTTTTTTATTTTCATAGGCTATTTTCGAGAAAATTAAGATTTTGCAATATGAACATTTTGCTAATTTAGCTATACCTACACAGTTACACACTTTTTACTTTATAGAATGTATTAATTGTTTTTAATGGATATGCATGTAATTTGCTAACAGTGAAAGAATGTTGTCATTGTAGTTATACCACCATACATAGTTTTGATTACTGAAAGGCTGTATTTTTTACTTTGAATATTTGCATGTAACTGGCATATACCTATTGGTGATTTTTAAGTACTTTTCTACCTGGAGGCAAATTGATAAATTTCAACTATGAAGAGTTTTTAATATTGCAATAATAGAAAACAATTTGCCTATTTAAAAAATAAATCAACTTCTGTAATAGTTTCCTTATTTAGAATCGGATGGTTAGTTTTGAAACCACTTGTATCTTACCTAGAAAAGAAACATATTTCAAATAAAACAATTATTTTATAACGTAAATGCATGAATGCTAATTTATTTTACATTTTTTTTCAAAGCATTATTCTTTTATACTATACAACATTGTTATCTATTAAAATTTTTGCTAAAAGAACCAAACAATTGAGTAAGAAATTCTATTAAAAATAAATTAAATGCCATTGTCATATTTTCCTCACATTGAACTTTGATATTTAATTTATTTTTGTTAAATGAAAAGTGTGTAACATATGTTTATTCTTTTAGGATACAAGATAGCCGTTATTGAAAACCTTGGTGCGACGATGGTAGGGATGGGTTTTTTAATGTTTATTTTCAAGACATATATGTATTTGTAAAATATTGCTTGATTAGTTTTATATTTTGATAAATTGAAAGATAAATTAAGCCAAATATTGCCGGACTGGTAATCATATAAAGTATTTTCATTTCAGGTTTCAAAGTTCTTTTTTCATAAGCATAACATTTGAATACTGAGTTAACTGAACCCTAATTTGTGTGTTGAAACCATTTATGATGCTTCGCCAAATTGTCTTTCTCATATGAGTTACTATATTAATAGTAAAACTTATGTTTTTTTAATTATATGGTATTTAAAGTAGTTCCTATCTTGGGAAAAATTTAATCTATTTATCGAAAAAAAAAAAAGAAACTTTATTATTTTTAATAATGATTTAGATTTAAGTTTACAAATAATGCTTAATAAAACAATTTTATTTTAAAAGGTTAGTTTTTATTGTTTTATTTAGATTGAACTAATTTTCTTCAATTATAATACTTTACATTTTAATGTCTTGCAGGACCAATTTGAATGCATAGATTTCTCGGACAATGACATCCGGAAGCTGGATGGATTTCCACAGTTGAAGAGAATGAAGACTATCATAATCAACAACAACAGAATATGGTATATATTCCAGGGTGGTAACAGAACCTGGAAATCAGGGAAATTCTCAGGGAACTTTTTAATTCTGGAAATATCAGGGATTTTTTTTTTTCATTTTGAATTACTTAAACAGCAGTGTTAGGTTCTTGTGATCAGTATTAGCGATCACTTGATAAAAAAAAATATTCTGGTAGATCCGATTTGCCTGAAGGACCAATCGTGGAGGAAGGATCAATCTCTCTCACGAATCATATTCTCAAATGATTTTCTGATTACATGATTCCTCTAAACGTTTTCAGATTTTTGCAAATGTAGAAAAGTTAGGTAGGCTAACCCATAATCCAGGAAGTCTTGATTCCTGCAATGTCTGGGTTAAATTTTCTGTACTGCATTGAATTGTGAGTATTGCATGTTTTCTAGGTAATTGTAAAATCAGGGAAAGTTTTGTGGAAGTATCAGGGAAATGATAGAAATATCAGGGAACTTTTTTCTAGGATTATGTAACCACCCTGTATTCAGCTTTTCTACATTTCTTTTTTTGAATGATGCTGAATAATAAGGCAATATGTTTATTTCTTGCACCTGTAAACCTTTGTACTCAGTTCGACCAAATGGAGCATGTTTTACTAAAGTCCTTGCCAAGAAAAATTGCACTAGCTCTCCTTGACAGGTGGCTCCATTAGAGTTGGGATCATGTCAATTTTCAAGCGAAGATCAAAAGCTGTCAATAAAACATGTTTCCAAATATGATCCAAGTATTGTCTTTGTAAACTAAATTATTATAACCTATTTCACTGTTATATATTTTTAATGCTGCATAAAAAATTGTCTTTTTGTGCATTAAACTAGTATGTATAAAAGATACAGTCGAACCTTGCTTTAATAAATCTGGGATATAGTGAACCCTAGCTTGTAGTGAACCTTTTTTTGTGGTCCTTCTCAAAGTCCTGTTTAACTAATGTTATTTTATATGGATATAGGGAACCATTTAGAAAATGGGAGTTGCCTTATAGTGAACCCAAATTTTCCTTATTTAATATTTTTGTCTTCATATTTCTATATTTTAAGTTATAGAAGCAGCAAACAAGAAAATATTTCACAATGGGTCAAATTTCACTCAAGCTAGACGGGTTTGTAGTAAACAAGAAACATACTTGTCTTCTACCCTTCTAAAAGTTCCAGGAACCAACCCTTTCTTTTTAAACCATCCCTTCCCCCCCCCCACACTCACCACATACACATTTCCTAATTTCTAGAGGGCGTGTCTAGTTAAATTCCTTTAGTAACCTACCCTACATCGTGCGGAATTCAATGAAGCCATTCATCTTAGTCCCCAACGACCCCAACTGTACTATTCTTTTTAACTACCCCTTAAAAACTGGACATAAGTGGAATGTCCAAGTCATTTAACATGTACTCCTCTGTCACTCTCATTTTCTCATGAAAGATTTCGGACACTTCTAGAAAAAGCCAATATAGTTTTGAAAAAATAAATAATAATTGACTCGTATAAAGAGAAAAGCTTTCACCATCAAAGACAACTAGTCAATCATATATAAAGATTTGTTCTTTATCCAAGAACACAGCTTCTAACGTATGGGAAAAGCCAATTAAAAAACTTTAATTATATAAATTTTCGAATAGTTTTTCAACTCTATTCTTCCAATTTCTTCAAGATATGCAAAACCATTATCATTTTTTACCCTTATTTGTACAAAAGGTTATTCCAGCAAAATTTGATTGGACTAAATGGGTATTGCGACAAATCCCTTTTCTATGTTGAGATGTTGAATCTAAGGGAACTTCTTGTTTCAACTCTTGTTTACATTGCAATGGGGCAAATTTTAAAGTTAGAGCACAATAACTGCTTCACTAAAAAGAAAATATAATATTGTTTAGTAATAACTTGTATTTTTTTTTTAGTCGCATAGGAGAAAATTTAGAAGTAAGCCTGCCTAATCTCGAAAGCCTCATTTTGACTAATAACCATATCCAAGAACTAGGTGATCTAGATCCATTATCAACTTTGAAAAATCTGAGAACTTTAAGGTAATTTTAGTTTTTTTTTATAATACAATTTGTTATGGTAATGTTTTAAACAATTTTTTAAAAAATGTCGGTAAAATATATGATGCATTGCATCTGTCTAAATGCTCTATGATCTGATATTGCTTATTCAAACATTGCATATAGTTGAGCCGTTTAAAATTCTGGATTTTTTTTCCATTACATTTTTTTTAGATAAAAATATTTTAGTGATTAAGTTTTATCACAAATAAAATATTTAAACTTGTGTAATTTTCACGCTTTACTGTTTGTCTAAAAAAATTTGTTTGATACTTTTTAACATGTTTGCTGCTTAATATAGAATTTGCAAAAAATGTAAGTGCTTACTTCTTATAGAAATATGCAGGAATTACAAATCTCGTGATTTCCCTCAACCACAAAGATTGTGCATTAAATTAACAAATAATCAATAATCACTATATTATAAGTGTTTATTCCACAATGAATTTATATCATGAAATAGTGCATATTTTTCTGCCTTATAGTAAAATATAAAAATGTATTAAACAAAACCATCGATTATACAAAAAATTATGTAATAATATATATTCTTGTAAAAAAAGTAAGTTTTTTTTTTCTTATTTTGCAGTTTATTAAAGAACCCTGTTGCGTCCAAAAAGCATTACAGATTGTATGTGATTCACAAATTGCCTGGTTTGAAACTGCTTGACTTTAGGAAGATTCGCATGAAGGTGTGTTTTTAATTTATTTTAAATTGGAATAATTACATAAAAAATATATGTTTAAGTTTGGTTTTCTTATTAATTATCTACTTTGAAAATTAAGTTATTATGTTTTTATGAATTTATTTAAGTTTTTATTTCTAAATGTGAATACTGTTATGTTTTTAAAAAATGAATTTACTATTCAATGGCTATCCTCATAAACCTAGTTTTTTAAACAATAATTATTAATTAGTGAATTAAATTCTCAAACAAATTTGTATATTAACTTTTTGGTACCTTAATATGTTTTAGATGAATTATGTATTTTGCTATACGGTTATAAAATATAAATTTTTAAATATAAGTTTATTATAAAATGTAGCCACAACACTTACCTTTACATATTTATGTTATTAAGGAAGAAAAACATTTAATTGTAATCTTTTATTAGAAATTGACCTGTAAAATTAGTTATATCTGTTGATGTTATTGGAAATAATAACAAACAAAAAAATCCTATTAAATCCAAGATATTTCAATTGCTTTTAATGTTTATATGTTACTTAGGAAAAGGAGGAATCAGCCAAATTGTTCAAAGGCAAGAAGGGCAAAAAATTTGAAAAGGAAATTGTCAAGCGCAGTAAAACCTTTATACCTGGAGGCAACATACCCAACACTTCAAATGTTGCCAAAGCAAGTGGACCTTCAGCTGCAGAAGTTGCAGCTATTAGAGTAAGATTTACTATGTCAAAATTTGTTTTTTTTTTCTTTTTAAATTTGCATGTGCATTTTTTTCCACATATTTCTTGTGCTACTTTTTTTCACCTTTATCAAATATCTGAAAGTTATTTTATTTAACCCTTTCAGGGGGTCCCAGTGATGCCAAATGGCATCATCATGTTTCTGATCAAAATTTAAAAAAATAATAGGGCTGACATCTATTGGGATAAATATTTAAAAAAAAATATTTTCTAATAGAAAAAAAAAGTTTGAAGAATCGAATTATGTGCTTTTTGACATCATAAATGCCTATAGACGATCAGACAAAAAAAAATTCTAAAATGATGATGCCAAATTGTCATTGGGACTGAAAGGGTTAAAACCGAGTTCGAAGTTTTTAATGGTATTTTAAATGCTTTTTGAACTTAATTTTTTTATTCTACCTTTTGAAAGTATTTCTAACTTTATTACAATATAAAAAATTTAATAAATTGTATAATATTGGAGATATGATTCCTAAAAGAAATTTAAAAAAATATTAGTCATCAATATTAGATTTTTCCTTGCTGTTAAACTTGCTATTTAATTGACATTGACTAAATTTTCATATACTCCTGGGCAAGAAAAGTATTTTTAAAAAAGCCAAATACTTACAATGAAGATATTGTATTTATAGGGAAAAAACATGCAATTGTTAGAGGATATAATTCCTAATAGAGTTTTTAAAAAATGCAATCAGTTTTATTACTTAGATCTTTCCTTTAAAAAAATTTACAAATTAAAATTGTGTTAATTTTGTTTACTAGGATGCCATCAAAAATGCTACCACCTTAGCAGAAGTCGAAAGGCTGAAACAAATGTTGAAAAGTGGACAAGTTCCAAAGAAAGATGGTGCTCCAGCTGAAGGTTTGTTAACAGACATTTCACGAGTTTATATAAATCTTGTTCATAGAATGCCAATAACTTCATTTTGATTAAGACAAATAGCTTAATGAATTTCAAAACACCCCGATATAACTTAATATGTTTATTGTACTATGAATTTTAAAATTGGTTAAATATAGTACTTTCTGTAAAATAGATGAAACTGAATTTCCAACAATTTAGAATAGCAGATAATTTTTAATGTTACGTTGCAAATCAAATTGTATTCCTTAAATAAAAAAAAGTGTGTTAAAAAAAGACACTTTTCATGATGATGGGTTGATGCTGTTAAATACACATATATCAATATCATGCATAATTTCTATACTTTTTTTAACCTGTCCTCAAATGATGCATTTTTAATTCTATTTTAGATTTGCTAGGAAAAAAATTAAATTTCAAACGAATTACCATTTAAATTGTTTAATGTTAGAATTGATACCCAATTTACTTGTCTTCATTATTATTTCAATTATTACTGTTGATTTACAGATGATGGTGACGAAATGGAAGTTGATGGTCCTTTGAATGGTGATTAATGAATTAATATACAAGGTAAAATTGTTTTAATGCTAATGAAATGGCTGTATATCAAAGAATACACTTTAAAAAGTTAGTTTTTAACATAATCAACAATAAAACAAGTTTTATTAACCTAAAAAAGTAAAATAACCAGCAAAATCTTTGCAAGTCTTCCCCCCTTCCTAAATATTTAAATAAAAAGATCAATGAAAGAATTAAAAGTTTTAAAAATCTAAAATAAAAGTTCCAAAGCAAATGCTAAGTAAAAAGTTCAGTGTAAAAGTAGAAAAATTTAAAACAAGAGGAAATATACTTAAATGCGAATGCAACATGCATGAATATACTTATAAATGACCCATTATTAATATTTATTGGTGACATTTACAATAAACTAGTCAATGATAATGTATATGTATCAAAGAATTTTGTTGCTTAACAGATTTCCTAATCTCCGTGCTTAACTAATTGCTTGCATTTTGGTTTTTTTTTGGGATGGCTGGGAGGGGGTGATTTAAAAAATTTACATTTTACCAATCTTTCTTACTATTTATACAGATTTTTGTTCTTTTTTTCTGATAACTAGCATACCTCTTCCCATTTTTGCTCTATTGATGAGTATATTTTTTAAAAAGCACCCAAGTGTATATGATTTTTAATAATGTTGTTGTAAAATATTAAATTTAATCTTGTGTATTATTATTATTATTAACTTAGTATTCTTTTTACAAAAAACAGGACATTGAGTTGTTTTTTCTAACCCTAAAAATGGTTATTTTTCTTCCAGATTTCATTTTGCATCTTTACATGACTGCTGAGAAGAACTGATCCCATCATCGATTTTACATTTTGTGGGCATTCCCATTTTTTTTTTTTTGCTGATAAGAGCCATTGTAAATATCAAATCACAGTAAAAAGTTGTATTTCTAGTTGTGAAATTTCCTTTTGTGTAGTATTTTGTGTTTCGACATTGCTTCAATTGGACAAAGCTAGTAGTAGTAGTATATTTCATGTGATATGTGCTCGCCGACTAGGCTGCTTCATCAACAAAACTAGTTTAAAGTTGTTAAATGAGCAAGGTTTATTTCTGAGTTTGTAAAAAAAAACCTCAACGGGTATTTTCTTTTAACTTCTTGCAACCTGGCGTCCCCATTTGGGGACATTTTTTTAAACCTACCCACAAACAATTAACATATTAATTACTTGACCTGGACCTTTTAAAAAATGAAGTTGAACAAGGGTCATTACGATATTAGAGTTCTTTTTAAAAAATAAATTTTTTCAAACTTTTTAAAAAGTGTTTTTAGTGGTGAATTTTAAAGGCAATTTGCATTAAAACGATATTAAAATGATCTGTTAACTACAAATAAGTGATACGGCCATTTTTGTTGCATTTATAGCACCAAAAAATGTGTTTGTTTAGAGTAAACTGTTAAACATAATTTTTTAAAAATTTCTTTGAAAAACATACTTTTTAGCATGTATTTGTATGAAAACTATGTTTCAATTATCTATATAATGTAAGAATATAAGCACAGGATTTTGCTCGGGTTTCAAGAGGTTAATACTTATTAATGTACAGTACAATATGCAAAAAAAATTAGTTTTTCCTATAAAAAAAACTTTATATTTATTTCTCACTATATAAATCAAAGTAAAAGTTTTCATCTGATAATCCCATTTGATCTGAATTCTTTAATGAGACCTCAGTTTTTTTTATTTAATGTAGCAAATAGTCTGAACAAAAAAAACACAAAGAAATATATATTTTTAAAAAACTTAATAGTTTTTTTATTAAAAAAATTATTTTTATTTGAAAGTAAAATAAGCTAACTATTGGCCTTTGGACTAAAAATCCATTTGTGAAAGAGTTATTTTTTATTTACAAAATTTTAATTTGGTTTTAATGAAAAAATAAACCAAAAATCAACATATTTCAACTATTTTCATACGGGAAAATTTGCAGGTTTTACAATTGCCTTAAGGGGACTGGGGAGGCAAAAAATCACAAAAATATCGATTTTTATATTTTTGCATATTATAGTAGCCCAAACTATAATCTTTAAATACATACCAAAAGCATAATTATCGGATAAAAACTAAGTCCACAAATTAGTTTTCCGTGATAATCGGTTTTTTTACAGTTTTGGTTTGTACTTCTGCTATTTACAAAGCCTCAAGAGTTATTTTTTATGGGTAATAAAAAACACTTCTACTTCTACTCTGATTACTGTTTCTAGTGCTGATTGTTTATGGCTCTTTGCTGTTGCTGTGTTTTGAATTATTATACTTTGAAATGGAAAAAAGCAAGTCTCCGCGATCATCTGGACGCGTTCCAAAAAGTCGTCCATCAAAAAGAAAAAGAAAAATGACTGAAATTAGCAATAAGAAGAGTAATTTGAATAAAGAAGCTGGTAAAGGTGCGTCTAGCATGTGGCTGGAATCCAACACTTCAACATCAGAAAAAAAGATATCAGCGTTCACTGAACTGCCTCAAAATGAAACCGAAACTGATTTAGATAATGATTTTCTTTTGGTTCACAAAAGCTCACTTACTAGCATGGTTCAACCCCTTATTTGTAGTGAATGTGGGGTGAAAGGTCTAGGCATCAACGTCACTAAAGAAATCGGATTTGCTTCTGAAATTGAAATTGTCTGCAAATCTTGTGGTATTATTCAAACCAAGTTGTTTACAAGTCCAAAAGTGGAATCTACCAAGCAATTCCTTGTAAACAAAAAAGTTGTCGATTCCTTAAAGTTGTCGATTCCTTTTTGAGCATAGGAAAAGGTAGTTCCAGCATAGATACTTTTTGTATGAAAATGGGGATGAATCCCATTGACAGAAAGACCTTTTCAAAGTATACGAAACTGATAGTTGACGATAAAGAAGATACAATCTCCGAAGTGTTGAAGAAGTCGAGGGAAGTTGTGAGCCAAGCATATCGCTCTATTAATTCCTGGCCAAAGTCAAAGAAAGTTATTGACATTTCAGTCTCTTTCGACGGGACTTGGCAAAAGCGTGGGCATACTTCCCTATATGGCATAGGTTTTGTCATCGACATTTTGACTGGCCTAGTGGTTGATTACCAGATCCTATCCAAATATTGTGCACAATGCGTAGCCAAAAAAAGGCAACTAAATGATGCCCCGAAGTTTAAACAATGGTATGAAACCCATAAAGAAGAATGTGAAAAGAACTATGATGGATCCTCAAACTCAATGGAGGTCGCCTTTGCAGAAATTCTCTGGAAGCGCTCAATTAAAACTTGTTCGATGTGCTACACATCAATGATTTCAGACGGGGACTCAAAGGCTCATGTACATCTCCAGGACTTGCACATATATGGCAAAAAAACCACTATCAAAAAGGAAGAGTGCCTAAATCACGTCGCCAAACGCTTAAATACTGCACTAAGGAAGTGTGTGCAAAAGTGGAAAGTGAAGGGAGTGACACTTGGCGGCAAGAAAAAGGGAAGTTTGACCGATAATAAAATACAGAGACTTCAAAACTACTATCGACAGGCTATAAAAAACAACAAGCCTAATATTGATGCAATTAAATCTGACATATTTACTTCATTGCACCATTGCATGTTGACTGATGCCAAACCTAGTCACCAAAAATGTCCAGGTGGTGAACATTCATGGTGCTTCTACAACAGAGCTATTGCGCTTGATGAAACGCCTCCGTCCCACTCAACCATGAGAACTCAACTTCGAGAAGAAGTTGTTGCAAAGATTATGCCTATTTACCAACGACTCACATCCAAAGAACTGTTATCCAGATGCTGTTTGGGAAAAACTCAAAACGCCAATGAAAGTTTACACAGCGTACTGTGGTCGCAATGCCAGAAAGAAGTTTTCGTGTCGCATAAAAGACTGAGCCTCGCTGTAATGGAAGCAATAAGTATTTTCAACATGGGAACTTCTGCTTCATTTTGTGTTGCAAGTAAAACTTCCGGCACAAACAAAAAATCCATGAACATTGCCAAACGCAAAGATGCAATGCGTATTGCTCAAAGCAAAAAGGAAATGCTGCGACGCACTAAATTAGCTAGAAAAAAGATAAATAAAATTAAAATTGCACTAGAAAAGAAAAAACAAAAAGCAGAAGGCCCAACTTATGGCTCTGGGTTGTTTTGAGTGTAAATATTCTAAGGTTTCCTTATGATAATACAAATATTTTCTTTAACCTCATTTTTCTCTATATGTATTTTTTATGAATTTTCCTGTATGCAAAATGCTCCTTGCGATTTAAAAATCTATATATTGACTTGAAATTTTCTGAAATTAATGTTTGGTATGTTCTTAACAAATTTAAGACAGGATTTTGAAATTTGATCATTTTTTGTTGTTTTATAGAGTTTTTAGTTGTTTAACATGAAAAAAAATCATGGTTTTATGAGTAATACAATAATTTTTATTTTTTAAGCTTCAATAATTAACCCACAATGAAACCCTACCTACATTTTATGTAAATATAGTTCAGGTACACATACAAAAAAAATTAGAGACATTTATTGATATTTGAATCGCAAGGAGCATTTTTAAATTTACGTCAAAAATGAAATTTTACTTTTAAAATGTTTAATAACTGAAAAAATTATTGACGTAAATTAATTAAATTTGGTATATTGCTTTATCTTTATATACTTAAAGTCCACCAAAAAAATCATGCATTTAAGTGGAAAACTAAAAAATATTTTTTTTTGCATCCCCGGTCCCCTAAGAAAATCTACATTTCTTACATGTTATGCATTGTTATGCATGTTATGCATTCTCACGAATAACCTTTATATTTTTTTTAAAGTTGCACAATTTTAAAGTTTTTTAAAACTCGTCGGAAATCTTGGTCAAATCAAAAATTGGTCATCTTTTAACCCTTTCAGTCCCAAAAACTTACTACACTACAGAAACATCTGATATTCACAAAATAAGCTTATTTTCGGTCAAAAATACGAGTTCCATAAGAAAAAAAAATCATTTAAATTTTTTATGTGGTTTTTGAAATAATGCCAAAATTTTTTAACTGTGGAAAACAACAAAATAAAAATATATATATTAACTAAAAATCCTTTGAGCGATATATTTTAAGGTATCTGATCATATTATTAAAAAAGATTAATAATTATTTTAACCAAAATAGTTTAAATTGTGTTTTTAATATGAGGAACTGAAGTGAATGGGAGTACAAATGAAAATTTTCACAATATAAATAAGAAATCTTACATTTTTATAAATTATAAAATTATTTTAAATAAAAAAATCAAAAGTAGTATAGTTTAAAAAGGAGAACTGAGAAATGTTTTTGTTTGTCTTAGTAAAAGCGTTAAAAATAGTAAAGAAAAGGTCTTATAACTTTTTATTTATGATACATATATATATAAATTTGCATTGATACACAACAAGTAACTTAACAAAATACACCAAAAGATATATTTTCATATAATTTGGATACTGTGAAACTGAACTGTTTGTAAACTTAAATTGTGGAACATGGGTACTTGCATTTACAAATTCTGACACCTACTTTGGTAACATAGATTTTTTTATAATACATTTTCTCATTTCTTCCTATTTTTCACATATATTTTTCGTAAGATTTTTGCGGCTAGCACAGGATTTCTTTTTTCGAAGTCATCCCATTTAATAGAAGATATCACCTCGTCTCTTTCACATATAAAATCCACAACGCACTTCATCAGTTCTTGATCTGAGTGCTTATCTGCCAAGTCGAGTGCACTGCAGGCGTTGTCTACGGACAGGCCGGCTTTCAGGATGCGGGCGCATTCTTGCTTCAAGGGCAGAATGTCGTACTTGTCGGCCGCGTAGTACAGCGACTGGGCCTCTTTCCACTGCACGTCTTCAAGCGAGTCGCTGTACAGAAAGGCCAGCATCTGGTCCACAGTCAAGCTGTCCAAGTCGTCAATGTCGACGACCCCCGATCGACCCTCGCTCATCTCGTCCGTCTCGAACATGGCGCGGAAGACCGGCGATCGGGCGGCCAGGATGCTTCTGTGGGCGGGAAACGATCTGTCTTCTGTTTTGAGGATAGCATCACTGAGAGCTCTTTCCCGGTAAAATGTCAGAAGATCATCACACAGTTTGCGGGAAGAACCAGAAATATTCTTTTGCCCATCAATTTGGTGTGGTAAATGGAGTGTGTGTTGGTATTGATGGGTTTTCTGAAGAGCAACAATTGCTTGCAATTGAAGTTTGATGCTTGAAGTGTTTTCAACAATCTCTATATTGCATACCCAGTTAATGCGGGGAAATGGACATGTACTATTAATTACATGTCCTCTTCCATCCTCGACAGTAAGTTTGCAGCCTATTAAAGATAGGCATTTTCCTACCCAAGGTACTTCTCCAACTATTACCGTGTGGGTACCTTTGTTATTCTTCTTGCTTAGAGAAATGTAAAGCAGAAAATTATCATTTTCGATAAATGTTCCATTGGAGCAGAATGTGTCTTTAATGTTCCAGAGGTAGTTCACCCTGTGCAGAACTGAAGATATGCAAAATTCTGTGGTCCTAAAAGTATTCTTTCGTATCCTACAACAAAGAGTCAGAGTGTCATCGGGAAGGATGGATTGTCTTTTTTCGCCGTATACGGTATCTGTTTTAATAAAAAATTTATGCCCCAGGTATCCAACACAATATTTCAGCGGTACCTCGCCACAGGAGGAGACGAGGAACATTTTGAAATGGTCAAATGATTCTAGATATCCTTTGCGCCCAATTAAAGTGAACTCAATAATAGGCTCGTAGCGCTCGTCGTCGACTAAGTAGTAATCTGAGTGATGTGCTCGTAGCTTCCACCACACTCTACTACCGTCTGTGTGCTTCTTCTTTATTGGCTCGACAGCCCTTTGTCATAGAGCTAAGAAAGACAGGAGGGAACATTCCCTATTCCCGCCCATAGTCTCGCTTGAAGTAACTGTACGGGAGTGGCGGCCATGTTGGATCAACCAAAAAGCACGGCGAGAGTGTGGGGTAGCAATGCGAGGGAAAGGAATTTTTCGCTCTTCGCACTTTTCTTTCAAATTGACAATAAACTCACTGTACTTCTTGTATTATATGGACTTTAACCTTTTAATACCTTAAAAAAGCATTTGGCACGGCGTTAAATTATTATAATTTTAATCAAAAGATGAATAAAAGTTTTGGTATTTGATACTAAAGTTTAATTTTTTTAAATTTTTTTTTTTTAATTCTTAATTACTAATAGTTTTGGTACACAAGAGTGTTTGTAAAAACACAATTATTTTCCTTTTAATTTTTTAAACACAAGTTTTTTCTTTTTAATTTTTTTAAAATTAGCTTTCTATATGAAAATAGCTGAATTCTTTTTTAAATAAAAAATTTCACATTTCAATTTTTTAAAGAAAATTTTCTCTATAAACTTTACTCATTACAATTGTATTATTTTAATGAAAAAGCTAATTAAAAGGTTTTGTTAGTATAAATAAATAGAAACAATTTTATAACATAAAATTAAAACATCAACATTTAAAATTGATAAATAAAGTATATTCTTTGTTCAGACACAAATAAACAATTTTATTTTTCTGTTGTTAAACAAATTTTTATTATTATATAATACAAATAAATTGATTTTGTGTAAATAACAATTTGTACATTGAAATTGTATTATTTAAATGAAAAAGATAATTTAATTTTTTTATAAATATAAATAATTATAAAACCAATTTATAACAAAAATATAAAAAAAACAAATTTTAAAAAATTGAGAAAGAGTATTCTTTTTTCAGATAAATGTAAACAATTATCTTATTTTTCGGTATTAACTGACTGCCACTGAACATGGACACCAACAAATCTAGAACTTGGCACGCTTGGCTACAAAGCGAGACACATTGGTTCGGGCAAAATTTACATTTTTCACCATAGAGACATAAGATAAATAATCAATGTGCATTTAAGTACCGCAATGAGCATAATGATAAAAAATGCTATTCAAGTAACATTAGTGTTGATATCAACATGCAAAATTGTCTATCTAATAATTCTAAATAGTCCATGTAACCACAAGGCAAATACATGTACATTAAGATTAAGTGAAAAACACACAAAATAGCATTTGTGAGATTTGATTGTACAAACGTTTTTGATCTAAAATGTAAACATAGCAAGCTAATTTAAACATTCTCATGCACAGTATATATATATATATATATATATTATATATATATATATATATATATATATATATATATATATATATATATATATATATATATATATATATATATATATATATATATATATATATTATATATATATATATATATATATTATGTATGTATGTATGTATGTATGTATATGTATGTATGTATGTATGTATATATATGTATGTATGTATATATATATATGTATGTATATATATATATATATGTATATATATATATATATATATATATATATATATATATATATATAATATATATACAAAAACTTTTTGAATTGCTAGAATAGTGAAGTTGTTTTGATTATGTAAAACATAAGAAATAAACTGCACACAAAATGAGAATAGTAAGTTATGAATGAACAGGAAAGAAAGAAAAGAAAATGTCGATTCAAGAAAATGTCATGCAACGTCAATAAAGATTGAAAACTTTGCTAAATTTACGATTGTTATCTAGAAAAGTTACACAAAAAAGGTTTAAAATACATTATTTAAAACTCAGTAATAATGCTAATAAATAATCAAAGAAGTCACACTCTTAAAACAAGAGAGTGGATTTGAACTCAGTCTGAGTTAATTTCACTCCTCCAGACTGGAAAATGCACTTACCCGGAAGGAGTGGATCCTTTATGTGTTAAACCAACGACAGGATCACTCCAAACGAGTGATTTCAACTCAGTCTGAGCTAATATTCAATCCTTTCCAGTGTCAAAAATGCACTTCTCCAACTGGAGTGGATTTCACTCTTTTGTTTTAAGAGTGCAGGGGAAAATATCGACTATTCTTAACAATCACAACACAAAATAATTTCGTTTTAGGAATATAAAAGCAGACTACCTATACTCCCGAGAAACCTCCTTGTAAACACGTTGAAGAAAGAAAAACTAAAAATATCTCTATATTTGTGTCTGAATCAAAATTATTTCTAAATAATATGTTACGTTTCAGCAGCGAATCAAAGAAGTGATCAGACAGTATCGCGATATGGAATGTTTTGCTTCTGGTTGATCCAATATGGCGTACCGGTTACAGTGATAGCTTCAGAAACTTGGGCCAATGATCTCTCCTTCTTATTTCTTACCTCTATGCCCTTTGTGGGCCAGGGCAAAGAGCTTTACTCCTATAGAGTGACAAAACATTCCAGTATCCAAGTTTCAAGTCCCTAAAACGTTTCCGAGGTCGTTTCCGAGAAATCAGTCCGGTTTTTGATTCTTTAGCTTTCGTAACGGGAAATTTTTTACGGGGTGGAGTTGTTAGCCCCACGCCCAACCCCCAACCTGGAGGACCAGGGTGTTCCTCTTCGTCTGGTGTCTCCCCTCCGACCTGTCCGGCATGGGTGGCCCTGCCAGTAGCTAAGCTACCGCCGGCATAGCTCTCGGGATCAACAACACACGCAAATCACACCACCAACGCTAAGGTGGGAACACCATCGGTGCGGGTCTGTGTGCTTCACTTTACAAAAAGGGGAATCCAAGAAGTCGTCTTGTGGAAGAAGGTCGAAGTTCTCGATCTCCCAAGTCAGAGTGATGCACCCTCCTTCCTCTTTACTCGACATGGCTGAACTGAAATAGACCTCCTCCCTCAGTAAAATGGCAGATAGAGGATTTGAAAAAAAAAAAAAACACATTGAAAGCTAAAAGAAAACCACTGTTATCTGTACTGACAGATAAAAAGTGCTGATAGATTTTATGTGTGTGTAACACTTTTTATCTGTATTTGTCTCTTCATATAGGGCTGTCGTTGTGAGATACTATTGTTCATATAAGAGTCCTTTTCAAATTCCGTATGCAATGCTAGTTAATCCGTTACTTGGAGACAGCGTGTAAAATAAGCGGTATCGCATCGCGAAACGCGACACCAAAATGAAGACTTGCGATAGCGATTTAGCTTTGTATCGCATTTAGTTGCGATACAAAGCTAAATTGTTTTAGAACTACGGCGATCCGAAAGTCGCGGATCGCCGTAGTTTCGCAACTTTCGGATACCTGGAGTTCCGCGACTTTCGGATCCCCCGGGCTCCACTACTTTAGGATACCCGGAGTTCCGCGACTTTTGGATCGCCGTAGTTTCACAACTTTTGGATCCCCGGACCACGACACTCGGATCAGCGGAGTTCTATACTACTTTCGGATCCACGGAGTTCCACGAATTTCGGATCCACGGAGTTTCGCGATTTTCGGATCCTCAGAGTTCCGCGACTTTCGGATCCACGGAGTTCCACGACTTTCGGATCCACGGAGTTCCACGACTCCCGGATCCCCGGAGTTTGGCGAGTTTCGGATCTCCAAGAGATCCGCGACATTTCGATCCACGGATTCCACGACTTTTGGTATCCAACGAGTTCCAAACGACTCTCGGATCCCCGGGATTGGCGATTTTCGGCTTCCGAGTTTGGCGATTTTCGGATCCTCAGAGTTCCGCGACTTTCGGATTCCACGGAGTTCCACGACCTTTTGGATCCACGGAGGTTCCCACGACTCTCGGGATCCCCCGGAGTTTGGCGATTTTCGGTACTCAGAGTTCCGCGACTTTGGATTCAAAGAGTTCCGGGACTTTCGGATCCCTTGAGTTCCGCGATTTTTGGATCTCCGGAGGTCCGCGATTTTGGGATCCCCGGAGTTCCGCGACTTTATCGGATAGCCGAAGTTTCGCGACATTATCGGATCCCGGAAGTTTCGCGACATTATTGGATCTCCGAAGTTTCGCGACTTTATCGGATACCCGAAGTTTCTCAATTTTTGGATCCCCGAAGTTTCTCAATTTTTGGATCCCCGAATTTCCTCAATTTTTGGATCCCCGAAGTATCGCGATTTTCGGATCCTCGAAGTTTCGTCATTTTCAGATCCCCGAAGTTTCGCGATTTTCGGATCCTTAAATTTTTTCAAAAGTGCTATACATTAATTAAAAATTGCTACACACAAACACTTTGGTGTAGCAAAACTGCTATACATACAAAAAAAAAAGTATTTTACACGCTGCTTGGAGACTTACTTTTCGAAATTCTATCTAGCATCTCATGAATCTATTAGGAAAATTGCTGTTTAGTAAGTAGTAAAAAATGCATCAATACAGTAGACCGACTAGCATTTTATTTTTAAAAAACCCTGTTTAGGGAAGCAAAATGAGCTTGGTTTATCTGATAGAAGACAATGTGCTTGTGGAATAAGGCCGGCGTCACTCTAGGCGTGTCCCATGTCCGTTCTATCTATAATAATAAAAGAAAGAGTCTGTGGATCGCATAAGACCTACTTAGACTGCACTAAAAAGAATCGAAATTTTTAATATGAATTCCTTTTAATACCTACGTGTGCACCTGAGGCTTAGTTTTTCATATTTGATTGCGATTTTTAATTAATATAATTAGTTTTAAAAAACGTCTTCCACGTGGGATTGCGGGACCATAACAGGGCTTGAAAATACATGGACCGGGCTGAAACGGGGGCTTGACGCCATCCTCTATTAGTTTGATTGATTGAGTTTGGTTGAGATATGCGCTCGCCCGAAGGCTGCTTCATCCTCTATTAGTGTTTGCTTTTTTAAGTGCGCATGCGCCAACACGAATTTAATTTTGTTTTGATTTTGAGTGTATTTTCAAAAGTAAACATGCCTCTAAAAGGAAGCAATGCGAAGTTAACGGGTTCCCAGTAAGGCGGGACCATCCAGAGACATAACATAGAGTGGACTGCGCATTCATAGTAAAGCTGCTTAGGGATGGAAAACCAAAACCGGTTTTCAAAACACCGGTGGTCCCGGATTTGACTGAAAACCGGTTTTTTTTGCACGAGGCCCTACGGAACCGAAAACCGGTTTTTTAGGGAAAAACCGATGGAAAATGGAAAACCGTTTTTTTTTCTAAAAAACCGCCATCCCTTGCAGATTAGCATTATGTCCTAAACATCATAAATCGCCAAGAGGGGAAAGGTTGCTACATTTGGCAACTTAACGCTACCGTTTCGTTACGAACTATTCCAAATTGTCGCAAGACCTGAATATCAGCTAGCAAACCGAGTGGAGACTAACATCAATGTCCAAGTCACGTGGGTTTCTACCAATCACGGCAGCTTGAATTTTTTTTTAATGTTTTTTCAGACGATTTTTTGAGCATGTTGGTATTTTTCTCTTTTGGCTTTTATAATAAATATTTAATTACATTCTTTTAATCTCTGAGCATGTTAACAATCGTGAATGTTGTACTCTTAATTCAGTAACGTTTTGTGCAAGATGCCAAATGCTTGTGAATTAGAATTCCTAATTGTAAAGAGGGGTATAAAAAAGGATTAGTCACACTTTCACGGGTAAAATTTATTTAGTTCTGCATACTTTTTAGTAATTGTGAGTTCTTCATAAACTATAATTCCTATCGAGGGAATTTATTCTAAAAGCTCTTTTATACTGAAGAATCATATTCATGATTAAATCAACGTTGTTAGAACTCTAATTATAATAAACTAGCAAATTTATACCCGTACTTCGCACGGATTAAAAAAGTATCAAATCGATCCAAGTATGTGTACCATGTAACCTGTTATAAGATCATAAACTTAAGTTATTCTTCCCGCTCGTTTTCAAGTATGAAATCCTGTTTAATTGCTTTAAAATTTAAAAATCAAAAATACTATGTAAAATGTATTCATAAATGCCATCACAATTCCCTCATAAATACATAAAACAACTCTTTTGGCACGTTTTGGGAAATAGTTTGGCGAGGAAATAGATATAGCTACTTATTTTTTATTTTTAACAAACATTTTGCCAATTTGGCGAGTATTAATAAATAATTTGGCAAGATTGGCAACATATTTGGCGAAAAAATAAAGAATAAAACCCTGAAATGCAGCTCTACTGCGATGGTCTTTATTAACCATCACATAGAGCTCAGTAACAAACATTTTGCCACTTTGGCGAGTTTTAACTAATAATTTGGCGAGATTGGCAACATATTTGGCTCAAAAATCAAGACATAAAACCCTTATATGCAGCTCTAGGCCTTTATTAACCACATTTCAGTTTTTGCTTAACAAACATTTTGTCCATTTGGCGAGATTGGCAACGTATTTGGCGAAAAAATAAAGAATTACTCCCTGATATGCAGCTATAGTGCAATGGCCTTTATCAACCATCATAGTAGTTCAGTAATATCTTAACAAACATTTTGCTCATTTGGCGAGTTTTAATTTATACTTTGGCGAGATTGGCAACGTATTTGGCGAGAAAATAAAGACATAAAACCCTAATATGCAACTCTAGTTTTATGCGTATTTGCAATCAACAAAACCATCAATGAAGAAATCATCAACTAAACACACAATCCTGGAATGAAAACTGGTCGGAAATACGTCACTTGAAACATATCAATTATTTTCAAACAATGAATTTATTTTCTGGAAGTAATGGCAACATAATAAAAGAAACATTTTCAATTTTATTTATTTTCGTTGAAAGTTTTATTTAATTTGTTCAGCAGATGGCATCAGGAAAGAAAAAAAAATGATCGGATTTGAGCCAAAGTGGTGTAGTTTTTCCAGAAAATTCGAATTTTCTCTAAAAATAGAGCATTTTGAGCTCTGAAAGTTCTTATTTTGCAACTCAAGTATGAACTACGCATTTGTGCCAAGTTACGAGTCAAACGAATGTCTAGTTTGTGAGTTTCGGAGAGACATACATACATATATACATACACACACACAAATCTTCATTTTTATTATTATAGATATTTTGGGCCAATTCAATTAAATTGATGGTCTGAACATTGACAGCTTAGAAGTAGAATATTTTTTTTTTACTTTTTGGTCAAAACGAAACCTGTTTTTGCAATCGTAGTGTTTGAGTTATTTATATTTAAAAAGTAGAGCATTTGTTGAATTTGGAATAAATTGATGTGTTTTAGAAAGTTGATTTATTTCAGGTGAAATAAAGGAAGAAACAATATTTCAAAAAAAGTATATTTGATTTTTTTTTTAATCGGACCGTTAGAACGAAAGTTATAGAGACGGCAGAAAATATTCACCACGTCAATAACCAACTTATATTACAGTAACACTCTACACAAACCTACTAATGATCTTTTAAATTAATTTTTAATAAGAGTCCACATTCAATTGTTCAAGTAATCTTAAATAGACGCACAAAATCAAAGAAATAATCTGATATCTATTAAGAGGATCTTAAAATAAAAGCGATTCATCCGTGCTCCTTTCCGAGCTTCTTTATCATAACATTAGATCATAACATTAGATTGTCGGCCACAACGACGTGTTTAGGTCGTTGTGGAAAAACTCGCCAAATGGTAAACTCGCCAAAGATGCGAGCCAAGCGCGACACAGTCATGTGACTGTGTAAGTTAGATGTTTAGGACACTTTAGGTTTGCCAATGCGCAGTCCACTCTATGTTATGTCTCTGGGACCATCATATTGCTAGTTTTATATAAATTAGCAGCTGCATGTGGTTTGTTTTTTTGGGTGAATGCGTTAAACAAGCTGCGGCGCCACTGTGGGCGCAGCCGTTCCACTCGTCCGTTTTAATACTAACCTTTTATCGAAATATTTAGCAGTATATGGCTGCGTTAAAGCTTCTCTAGAGGTTAGATATATATACAGTTGGAAAAGTTCAAATCTTATTAGATTCACACCTAGTAGGGGCTGTGTGGGGCCCTGTGGTCATAGTCTCGATCTCTAAAAATTTAGGACATAGTTGACATTGGTTTAGAAATAATAACAAGCAAAAATTTATCCTCCAATTCTCAGGACTATCAACCATGTAAAAAAAAAAAACTAATGTCCTACTTGCCCAAGGAAAGAAAAATTTGGATAGGGCGAGAATTATTTTTTCCAACGAACGATAATTCATTATTTTCTTAGACAGGCAAGTAAAATTTTTAGGGTTTTTTTTTACAAATAGAATTTGAACCTGAATATTTATCGATGTGAAATTTATTGACGTCCGAAATACAATATATATGTTCTGATGTTTTTGCATTAAAATATTATCTGATTCTTTATCTTTCAAATGGTACACGTAGATTTCATGTTACTCTAAATATCTTTTAATTTACAGGCAGTCTTCTAAAGGCTAATATATGGTCATCAGTCTAACAATGAAAACATTGAGCGCATTTTCTGAAGAACGAGTTTTCTCATAACATACTTGAACTGCGAGCAAGATATTTCAAATAAATATGCTTCGATTTGAAAAAAAATTTAAAGTGTATTTTAAAGAGTATGAATCAGGGTATGTGACCATACTTTTTATAGCAATTGTAACAAATATTGAATTTTTTAGACTTTTTAAAAATTAAATTATTTAAAAAAAATCATATATTTTAAAGTTAGCTATTTCAAACTATCATAATTAAATAACTACTTTGCTTAAAGCTTAGAAAAAGTATGATCACATGACTGGATATTTACTGTTTTCTTTCCTGTAAAAATTATGTAAAACACTAATGTGAAATGTCGTTAAGTTGCTCGCAGTTTGACACAATTAAATTAATTGCTAATTAATTTATTAATTAATATATTTTTCTTGTAGTAAAATATTTTTTATGTTAGTTTTTATGTGCCTGATCCTCTCACAAAGTTTTAAAATTCTATCTAAAAAATAAAAAAAAAAGTTATCCAAGGTATATGCATACCTTAAAGCAAAACACACATAATTTTTATAAACTTTATAATTTCACTATATTTTAAAATTTAAAGAATAGAAGAGTCAGTGATAATCACCTGTCACATAATAGTTCTTTAAGCAACTAGTTCCGAAAATGATACTTTATTAAGCGAGTGGCTTTTATTTCACGAGTGAGGTACGAGCGAGTGAAATTATGACACGAGCTTAATAAAGTATTATTTGGAACGTGCTTGCTTACAATATTTTTTATAATGACGTGCAAAAAAGTATTTCTACCAATGAGTGATTTTCATGACATCCTTTAGTTCCCATGGAGATATTCGGAAATGCAAAGCAGTGAAAGAAAAGTTGTAAAATACATTTCTATTTCGAATCAAAATAGTATTTACATTAATTAGTACTACCGAACATAGGTGAAAATGAATTTGAAATGATGTTCGACCAACTTCCAGATTAAATTAACAAAGCAGCTAAGGAAGTTTGGTCGAATCTTCTTCCAGAAAAGTACTGTTTGGAGTGAAATTTGTGTTCCTACTTTTATCTTATTTCATTTCCTTTAATAATTTTTGTAATACTTTTAGTTTCCATGGAGATTAGAAAATGCAAAAGTAATGAACCAATAGAATTAACTGAGTTTCGTGACCATTTAGTTTCCATGGAGATATTCATGGCATCATTTTGCTTTTCTACCAATCAGATACTCTTATTTACTTTACCACACTGTGCCGAAAATCAAATTTTCGCACACTGTCTGTGACGCAAGCACGTAAAGTGTCATTTTCGCAACGATTTATGAATGAATATGATATAAAAAAGTGAACTTTTTGCACGTTGTTATAAAAATATAATTAAAACAATAAATTTAATTTTTTAGTTTAAAATTTAAATTCATGACTCATACAACAAAAATAGGTTTACACTTCAAATAATTTGATTATCCCTCAGAGGATCGTTATTATTTATTGTTAATATTTTTTCACATTTACAAATAAAACCATAATCGCCATTCGGAATTAATTCTTTTTTAATTGTTTATTTTTTTGCGTTACTTTGTGACAAAACTTGATCAGTGATTATCTCAGTTAAAAAAAAATTTAGTTCAAATTTTAAGGGATTTTGTACAAATTAAACAAGCGATCAAATATTTTCCCCTGCATTGACGCGTATATAGGTGGAGAATTTTTTAAAATAAGCAAAAAGAAAAAACGGATTTTAATTCACATAAAAAACTTCATATGTATTTAAATAAATTTTTCTTGCAATGTATGCATAGTTGTATTAAATTTTACCCAAAATACTTAAATTAAATTTCATAGTTATCACCCTCGTACTTTTATAACTTTATTTTTCTATAATACCAACCTAATGTTTTTATTTTATTGAGTACTGTTCTCTTCCTTGATTTTATCAATGGTATTTGTGTATATCTTTTTGCAATCTTTATGTGTCCAGAGATGTTGACAACTGGAGTAATTTGTCAGTAGAAGTTTTGCAATCAGTCAGAGCTAAAATGTGTAAAACACTGGTCTTTATTTAAAGTCACAACATTCGTTGGGGTATTTGTCCCCTTAACATGCCGACCCGGCGGCGTAATGGTTAAGGTGTTAGCCTTTGGAGCCTCTGGGCCCGGGCTCGAATCCCGATAAGGCATGGATGTTTGTGTTTGTCGAGTATTTGCGGAGTACGTGCTCGTTAAATCTGTTGGGTCCGAAAGTCCTGTGGGCGGTCATTGCGCAGTTTCCCACGGGTACGTACAGGTTCCTGGAGACTATTTCCCTCCCCTTCAGGGACATGTCTAAATTGTGGAGGTGGCGCGCGATAGATGGCAGCATCTGTCGCGTATGTGTGTTGTGTCTGCCTTACTTGACGAAGGTTTATAACCTGGTCTCTGACCAAGCACACAAGCAAAAAAATATATGTCTACCAACCTGCCAACCAACCCCTTAACATCAAATAACTATCTATGACACCACAAGTTTTTTTTTTTATAAAAAACTTTTATTTAGTTTTCTTGAACGAAACAAACAAAGAGCATGTACACACAGCAATGAAATGAGGATAGAATAAATAGATACAACGCAGTACTTGTGAATTCTTCATTAATATAGAATAGACTTAGCCGGTAATATTCAGCATAAAAACATTTTTAAAAAAATATTTTATCTGGGCATTTGAAACTGGAGTCAAACTTTTTAGATAGCTATTATTTGGCAATGTACCGGACATTGGTTAGGTTTTAGAGTACTGCGATGATGGTAGGATGCAAGCCAAGGGGAATGTTGATTCACTTAGGAAAATATAGATATTCAAATGCAAATTTAGGAAGGTGGTAGTATGTAACTAATTCTTTTGTTCTCTAGATTTACTACTATTTGCTAAAAGAAATTTGCATAGAACTAAACTTCAAGAATAGAAGTTATTTTTAATTTCCTCCCGCGTTAGTAATAGTGTTATAAAACATAAGTAGTTAAAAAAGGAACTTTAAGAATACTATAAAATATATTAGTGGAAATACACCTATGCAATATAAATATAATCTTTACCCTTTGGACCGAACTTCAGAAAACGCGATGCAATTTATAAAATATGCGCATGTAAATATTCTTTAACATGCAATATATGTTTGTATATATATTATAGCTCTTCAGTTGGATAAAAAGCTGTTCATAATTGCACACAACTTGCTGAAAAACTTTCAACAAAGTATATGCACTAATTTCACCATTCAAAATAATCGAATTCCGTATTATATAGATACTAGTTAATCTAAGACATACAATAAAAAAACATAAAATTGTTCTTACTATGAACAAAATACATACAAACAATCACTTTACAAGGAGATACGAAATCAACAACGAAATATGTTATCATATTCTCTGCTGATATGACGTCTGCCTTGGCAGCCTTTGCACCTGATTGTAAAATAGTACTTAAATACATACTATATTGATCCGGCCAAGAAGATATAACCCCATTAAATCGGCGGTTGTAATTAAATAAGCAATCATTTGATTTTAGGTTGATCGCTCATTTGCTTTCACTACTTCCTGATGTGCAAGCCATAGACTTAAATTAAATATATTAGAAGTAATAAACACTATAAAAAAATATTTTGCCGTTTAGGGTAATTGTACAATCTTAACGTTAACCTTCTTGGCCGGTGCTGCAAACTTAATAGTTTAAAAGATAGTTCATTTCATTCGTTTCCGGCGATTCCTTGAAGCAAGTTTCAATAGTTTGAGGCTTCGCTTCTCAGCACTTGAAGAGTTTCTTGCATTTTCCGATTTCTGGCGACAGAGCTCCGGCTTTGAATACGTTCATCTTCGGTCGCATGTGCTTGGGGATCAATTTTTCAAGGACGCTGAAGGAAAAATTTGAAATATTAGTGTTATTTGATAAGAAAATAATTGCCCTCATCAGTCAATTGCTTTTTTAAATGCACTTTACTAGTATGTACATACTCGCACAAAGACAAATTTCTAAAACCATTTAAAAGCATAAATTAAATTTAAAATAGGTTGTCACATTTTATATTTTCTAAGGGTTATTTAACTTATGTATACGAGATTGAATTCAAAATATTCTCTAAAATATTAGACATTTCATCCTTTGTCCAATTTAGGATTTAAAGTACTCTTATAAATTATATTTATTTTAGACTATTAACAATTTTATATACAGTTTACTTACAATAGAAATGAACGGTTGTGTATGCAAAAAACGGTTTAAGATTTTTTTTTAAATCTTGGTCAATTTTTTTTATTTTCAATTATCTAGACACAAGCCAATAAGAGAGAGTCATAAAAGTTAAACTTTCCTCCTATTTCTGGTTGCCAAGAAAGCAGTCTGGTAGGCAGCAAAGCTTAGTACGGGCGAAGAAAAGAACTGACTTTAAGACCGATATTTTTCTAAAAAAACGTACACTGTTATAAAGTTTGGTGCAGAATTACACCGAAATTTTCTAGCTACCATTACTATTTGGAGCTATGATTCACCACTTCTGAAGTGTATCAACGTTATGTTTTTACCACAAAATTGATAAAATCTCGCTCCAAATCGTGATGTCAGCTCGAAAGTTCCGGGATTCTGGCGCAATCTTGCGCCAAATTGTTTGAGAATGCAATATCGATGTTGAATAATACTTACAGTCCTAATGATTTTTTTCTATAGCTAGTTGTTAAGAAAACAGCCTGATAGGTAGGAACGCTTAGTGCGGGCGAAATACCAATGTATAAAGAACTGACCCTGAGACCGGTATTTTTTTAAACACAGCATAGATGTCAAATTATACTTACAGTACGACGGCTCCCTTTCCCTTGACATCACTGACTGCACTTCCGAATTCGCAGATGATCCTGTTCATGCACTCTTCCTTCTCAACGGCGGTCCTGTACAGCGAGTAGTACCTCTCCAGCTTGTCCTTGTACTCGGTGATCATGGTCAGTGGACTCTGTCCTGGCTCCACGGTCGACCTCTTGGTCCTACTGCCCAGGTTGCTGGTGATGGTGGGGACGAGCATGGTCAGTCCGGCGAGGGCCAGCATGGGCATGATCAGACTGCCGAGGCCGTATCTCCTGCTTGGGGTGCCGTAGCCTTGCATGCCGTAGCCGGAGGCACCGCCGTAGCCTTGTCCGCTTCCGTAACCTGTAAGTTGGGAGATGGATTGAATACTCATTGGTCTTGAAGATGTCCATTAAATAGGGTTGCAAAATGTCACTTAGATTTTTAAAAAATGTTCGTTTAACCAATTTTTATCTAATTTTAATACTAATTAAATTGTTTGATGTATGAGAAAAAAAATAAGAAGTGGTGCAATGAAGAAATGGCTCAAACAGTTTTTGTAAGAATGCTTAATTTTTAAATTATTATGCCCAGATTCATTTAATGACATATTGAAAAGAACAAAACGAGAGAGTTTGCGATTAAATAACTAGCTTTTTTCTTTTTGGGTCAAGAAATAGTTAAAAGCACCAAGGAATTGCCATCTTTTAGAATGCTTACCAGTTAGCTGTGCAGCATACTGAGCCAAGGTGGACGCCTGTGGGGCATAGTTAGCGACGGCAGCGCTTCCAGCCGGGTAGCTTCCAATGCCTCCAGCACCATAGGCAGAGGCTGGCACTCCAGCAGTAGCATATCCTGCTGGAACGGATCCAGATCCGTAGCTTCCGAAGGCATTGGCTCCTCCAGAGCTCAGGGAATATCCATTGCCCATGCCGTACTGGTTAAGTTGGTTGATAGCGCTGGCGTATGCTGCGTCTTGGGAAGCATAGGAATCGCTGCCTTGCGACCCGTGGTAGTTGGTCTGAGAGGAGTCCTGGCCTTCGTATGGGTTGGGGTTGGCAGGGGCCGTCGCGTAGTTGTGGGTGGAGGAGCTGGCGTAGGCGTTGTCTTGTTGTTGGCCTTTCTCCTGGACTGGGTAATAGTAGTAGTAGAGGTTGCCTGGAAAAGAAAAGGCAAATAATAACTCTGCACTGCTTCCTCATTTTGGTCAATCATATTAAGGATTATAAGTTCCACTGAAGAGTTTTTTTAAACAGTATTTACGATGAAAAATTCCGGCTATTTATCTATCTACTAACCTTCATAAATAAAAAATGAGAGTTACACATAAGCAAAAAATTAGTTATTAACAGCTGTAGTCCTTATCAAAAAGTTATCACCTTTGTAAAATTCAAAAACTTAATTTATAACTTCAACACAACGAAGCTTTCATGCCCACCAAAATTTTAAATCACATCTGCTCTTCGTCAACATTAACTTTTTGGTCCTTAACAATAAATAATAATTGTGATCAATAATAAAAAAAAGTGCAATTAAAATTGGGTTATGCTTGTCACTCTTGTCAGCATACCAATTAATAAAACCTTAATAGCGCAACTCTGCTGGGCAACAGAATATCAATATCTGCACTTTGATCGTAAGAATCAGACATTACCTTGCGACTGTTGCTGTGCCTTGTAAGCGTTTCCAGCATCCTGACCATCGAAAGCTGCGCTGCTGTAGCTGTTGGAGGAGGCGGAAGGCGAATAGACGGGTTGTCCACCTTGCGAATTACCACCCGGGTTGTTGGGGTCTTCCCTCTTGGTGCTGGTTGAGGAGGTGGCTGGGGCAGCAGCGTAAACTGCGACCACCACCATCGATAGAGTGAGCCAAACCTTATACATAGCACCTGTTGGGAAAGAGAAGGTCCAAGTTAATAATGGCGTCAAGTTATCAGCTTATTATTGTGGTTATTCGAGCAGGCAATATTTGAAGTTTATTTGCTTTGTCAAATAAAGTGTTATGATGGCACTAATAATAATACACTCTAAGTATATGAATGTCTTTAGTAGTTCCAAGTATTGAATTATCTCTAGAAAGATGAAGTCAAAAAGATGAAGTAATACATATAGGGACAAATTATAATTCAATAGAAGATACGACACCCTTGCCAACCAATACACATAGGGACCAGTTATGATGGTATTTTGTTCAAAGGTAGATGTCAAAGTACATCATCAGAATTCTTTTTTTTTAGTTGAAAGAAGCTGGACACTAACCGACATTTTTTGACCCTGATAATTTATGGCTGACGATAACGGATATACGAATCCATTGAACTAAATTAAGAGAAGGCCATTTATAGAAATGCAACAATATTAAAAAGAATTAAACAAATGGACATTCTCCTGAGAGATAAAACTTCAAGACCTATGTACAATTACTAAATGGTTAATAAGAGGATTAAATAACTTTATAGATAAATATAAATACATATTCAAAATTATGGAAGAATTAAACACAGTTATAATTAAGACCAAGTACATTGTAAACAAACTGGGTTATCAATAAAACACTGTTTTCTTTAAGTCAGTAGACCATTTATAAAACAAACCTTAGAATGACCATAAAAAACACAAAGAATATAAAGCCAATTAACGAATAAAACTGAGTGGTAATCCATAGGAATATGTTAAAGTACACCGACAATAATCCCTTTGAATGGAAGTCCAATAAAAACATAACCTACTTTTCTCCATCCCAAAAAAAAAGAATCCTGCTAATAGACTCAAGCTTTCTGTGTCTCTGAATGAACTCAAACACCTTATGAACAAACTAATCCAATGTCAGGGTCTCTCTTCAGCGAAGAAGAAGAAGAGGAACAACCGGTCTCCATCTCTCTTCCCCTTCCCCCCGTCGTGACTACCTTGGCCTAGTGCGCATGCGACTTGTCCCATCAACCGAAACGTTTCGGTCAACCGGTTTCCAGAACTAGGAAGACAGTTTTGCCAAATATGCGGATGTGGCCTCGTTACCGAAGAAAAAAATAGGAAGAAGAAGAAGAAAGAGGGTGGGAATGGGGCATCTTCAGCCTCTTGGCTTGTGTTGCTTCAGAGTTTGATCTTGAACCTGAAGCAAGGAATCCATTACTTCAGAGATGGGTGGCATCCGCATCATTGGGAGCCTCTCTCTCTAGAATACTGATGAGGCAGGAAGAGTTCGGCTTCCTCTAGGACTCGAACTCATGAAATAACTCGCAATCATCATACTAATGCTTACATGTATCCTCTTAAATATAACTTTTTAGGTAGGTTTAGAGCATTTTTTTTAAGGTGGAAGAGCATTTTTTTTTAAGGTGGAAGAGCATTTTTTAAGGGGATCCTTGGGACCCTCTCTCTCGAGAATACTGATGAGGCAGGAAGAGTTCGGCTTCCTCTAGCACTCGAACCCATGAAATAACTCGCAAAATACATACTAATGTTTACATGTATCCTCATAAAAATAACTTTTAATGTAGGATTTTACAATAATTTTACTAAGCATTTTTTAAGGGGGAAGAGCATTTTTCAGGGGAACACTGTTACCTTCTCTCTCGAGAATACTGATGAGGCAGGAAGAGTTCGGCTTCCTCCTAAGACTCGAACCACTGAAATACCTCGCAATCTGCATACTAATGTTTTCATGTATCCTCTTAAAAAGAACTTTTTATGTAGGTTTGACAATAATTTTACTAAGCATTTTTTTAAAGGGGGAAGAGCATTTTTTAAGTTGATCATTGGGACCTTCTATCTTGAGAATACTTATAAGACAGGAAAAGTTCGGCTTCCTCTAGGACTCGAACCCATGAAATAAACCGAAATCTGCTTACTAGTGTATAAGAACCTCATAAGAATTACTTTTCTTGCAGGTTTTTGCAATAACTTTACTAAGCATTTATTGAGGGGAAGAGAGTGTAGGATGGCTAATGCAAGCTTTAGTTCTTCCTCCGCTGTTAAATAAACGACACCATAAATGTTTTTATCTTTTATATTTCTTTCGACACCTCAAATTAAGAAATATTATTCGTATTAAAAATAAGGAGGAGCTGTACTTTATATAGTGGTTAAGTAGACGAAGGGTCTAAAAAGGATTTAAAACTAAGAGTACATTCCAAAAATCTAAAGAACAAAATAACTTTTGCTTTCGCAGTCAGATTATATTATTTTAATAGGTTTATATTTGGAAAGGCTCATATCACCCCCCCCCCTCCCTCCAACCTCGGTTGTTCAGCAACATGTGTCGGAGAAGTTGGGCGTAATTTAAGCTTTAAGTTCTTCTCTTCGGCTTAAGTAAAGGCTAAAAAATCCGGATTTGGACACTTCGTTCAAAGTTATTTTTAATGATAAAAATATTGTATTCATCGCAAATAATTAAATAGTGAATTAAAAATAAAAAAATTAGCAACCTAAACCACACCTTAAAAAAAGATTACGGGCTGTATTTTAAGGATGCTTGCTCTCTTGTTTCCACTTCTTTTATCTTACGCATTTTTTTAGCAAAACTCATTAAAAAAATTAAATGCATTAAAATTAAACTAAGAATGATACACTTTATAAAGTACTAGTATTCAATAGCAATTTATATTTAAAAAAATCACCTTTTCTACTGGCAAGTATCTTAAAATTACTAATGAAACAGGCAACTTAAGGTTTGTTTCGTTTTAGAAAAATTGCTTATACAGTAATAAAATGAAACGTTGCATTACCAACAAAGGGCTCAGCTCATATCTTAATTTATTTTAAACGCAGTAAAATGTGCTATGCATAGCACCTAATTTATGCCTGGTCTTCATTGTATTTGGAACTTTGTAACACTTCAAGAGATAAGATTTTTGAACAAAACGTAAACTTATTTTTACTGTACTAGATTTTTAAAATAAATGAAATAAAAAAAAAAATAACAGTGCATGTTTCTGAAAGACTTACAGTCTTTTACGGATTTATACGTCTGTATATCTCTCGTAGTAACGGATTTATACGTCCATATCTCAGACGGTTAAATTTATCCTTTTTCTAGTTTGATCCAATGTAGGCAACTTTGCGCTACTCATACAGAATAATAATAAGTTAGGAAGAGTTCAACTTCCTGTAATAAACTTGAATTTAGAGCAGTGACAATGCATGCGTGGGTAGATGAAATGCTTTATTTAAAATGTATTTTAATGGCACCTGCCATACACCCGACATTGTATTAAATTTGGAACAACGACATTGAGATGGTTACAGAATACTAATGATCAAAGTAAAATTAGAATTTTCGTTTGCTTTTTCATACTACTTTTTGGTACCTAGTCTTTTATTATTAGTCAAAAAAGAATGCGTAATTTATATTTGAATAATGTTATTTTAACCATGGTGTGCAATATTTATCCTTTATGCATCGGAGGTTGCATATAATTTTGAAATTGGCACAAAACGAGTGGAAGGGTTTCTAAAATAGAATTAAAGTAACAAGACATTGTGCTGATAAAATTATTAATCATACTGATTTGATTTTTATGTAAGTTAATTTAATATTAAAAACATTTACATATTTTGCTCACTGTGTTAATTTGTTGCTCATTAGATTTTTGGAAACATAAATATTTTTTTGATGTGTTATACTTTCGTTGAAATTTTGTCTACTTAACTGAAAGTACCATACCATACCATAGTTTGCCAGTTACCATAGTTTATCGTTGCCATTTAAACTGCCTTAAAACCTTTATAAAGGAGTCAAAATGATTACTTATGGCTTAACCAACATACTTTTAAAGGGGCTAACAGTTAGCTCATGTATAAATCTCATCATCGGGATGATGAGCCCGGTCAAAATACTATGAATAGTCAAACCCTGAATGGTCAAAATGGACTATTTTAACTTCATAACTTGTCAATAAAATCGCCTTTGGAAGCCTTCTTTTCAGAAGTTGTTGGTCTTCCGAGGTTAAATAATACGAAACGAATAAGCTGCGTTATGACTCCGAAACGAGCTAGAGCAACAGGCATCCGGAAGCTACCATACCTTGTTCAACGCCAGACTCCCCTAATCGCCTCGCCTAAGTACATAAGTGAGGCGGCATCGGTCGATTCCTCAATCACCTTCTCAAGTTCACGCTCCCGGGAGTTCGCTGGAGCGAGGAAATAGCGATTTTAAATCTGGAGTAAAGCTGTCACACTTTGGGAAACATTTCACATTATCTCTGCCCGCCGATCCATGAATGAAGCGCCATCTTGATAAGTGCCGTGAACTTTAACGATGAGGGCCTTCTCTTGAACGTGCGCTGGAAATAAGGCTAGAGTGGTATCACTCACTTAATGTGCTGTTTAGTCTGTTTCAAGTCAGTAACTTTTATTAGGGGGAGATCGTCTAAATTTAAATATTTTTTTATTGCGTGTTTGACACATAAATTAGTTATGAATTACTTGCCAAAAAAAACCCTTCAGCAACATATATAATATTTCTCAAGCAAGTATCTTTTCTTCAAGATTTTAGTGGGCTGAACGGCCCTGTTGGTAAGGCACTGGGCTTTCAACAAAAAAAAAAAGACTTCGAATTGAATATGGTATTTTTTTACCATGATTAAAGACGGATTAGGCAGTAGTCCTATTAAAAAATAAATCGTGCAGTATTACTGATACCCGCTAACTTTCTCTTGCTCTGATGTCCTGCTCACGTGTCAGTCACCACTAGACCGTGGTTCAAAATTAAGAGGCTCATCGCCAATAGTTTTAATGAAGCACTAGTTTGATGTTATTCCAACAAATAAACCATTCAGATTGTTGATTTTCTACCATTTATGTTTTTTACATTTAGTTTTCACACAGCCTACAATGATTCAAAAGTAAGCAAACAGCTCTAACAATGATCCCGATTTTTACCAAGCAGTATTCTGCCATAAGAAAAAATAAACATAAAAGACACTAATGAGTTACTGAATACTTACAGTATTCAGTGATAAATATCATGTGATGTGACTCATTGTGAGATAGGTTGGAAAAATGCGTTAACATTATTTGCGAGCATTTTACGAAAATTCTTGTTACATGAAAAGGGACAGTCCCATTAAAACCCTCTGAAATTTAAAAAGGTTTTAGGAATTTTCTTTCGATGTCTTTAAAATGACTTTAGATACTAATAAATTTGGAAGATCACGTATAAATAAATATTTTGTAGGGTCTATTTAGTAAATAAACTATATTTTGTAGGTGATCTATTTAAATAAATTATTTTCATTTTTTTTTTTTTTTGAGGAAACATAATAAGAGGGTCTACTGGAAAACGTAATGATGCTCTTTTAGTAAAAAACATGCCGTTGCATAGTTCAATGTTATTAAAATATAAAATGCTTTGATTACAATGATTGAGTCAATAAATTTTTAATGGGCAAATGTAAAATATGATAACTTACGTTATGAAAATAAGACTTTAAGATAATAAAATGAAACTTATAATGAAATTTTAAATCGGATAATAGGTTTTGATTAATAAACTGAATTTTACCACAGAATTTACTCAGTTGGTAATTTAGTGCATTAATGCATTTAGTCGCAAGATGTTAGTAAATGGTGCAAATTATCTCCTGTAAAATCATATTTCCAATCCAGGCAGATAATGGTGTATGATGTAATTTGCATGATGTAATATGCGTGAAATATAAATTGATTCGAATATTTAATTAGTACTAATTATCGATAATACTAATATAGTAATATAGTAACTAATAACTAAGATAGTAACATAACTCAACTTTTGTGAAAGAAGTTTTCACTTTTTCTACTTTCATCAAATTTTTTCAAGGAAACAGCACTACTTATTTTTATTAAAGTTAATGTTTATAAATAAAAGTAGGAAGTAAAAAATATTGTAATAATTTTTTATGGTGTTTGATATGAATTACAAGTGGAGCGAAAAATCAAAAATAATTGCCCAAATTTAAATGTGATCAATAAGTAATTATGTATAGTGAAAAAATAAAAATAAATTATGTTAAGTAATAACTAGGTATAACAAAAAAAAACCCTATAAAGTATTGTGTTTGACAAAAAGTAGTTTCATTTTGACGTTTTTGTCGAAACAAAACTGATATATAAGTATCGTAAGCGTCGATCCGGTAAAATAAGTACAATATAAAGAAAGTACATTTTTTACCGTATGTACAAAACAGCCCTGAAAGTAATCTGACTGTTTGAGCCGTTGTGCATAATGATAAAAAAAAAATTTTGATTACAAACTTGATTACAAACATTTTAACTTAAAACTACTTTATAAGGTATAAAACTAGTTTATAAATTGTTTTACTATGAAAATCATAAACTTTAGTTTCATCAAATTATCAGTCATTTAATCAAGATTAAATAATCAATCATCAAATTTTATCAATTTTAAATGCGACCATTACACGCTCAAGCCCTCTCGTCATTTTCGTACAGCAATTACTTTCACCCTTATGGTTACTTTTGCTGCCGAAAAAATAACCTAACAGTGAAACGACATTGCCGGTTCCATAGACATAAGGTGTATTTTTCCCCCTTCGTGAGTGAAAACAAGTTTACAAGTACGGAGCCATTATACGCACATATTAGTTTAATAAAATAAAATAAAATTTAAAATTAAAATAAATTATATTATTTTTATATATTATGAACAGACAAATAAGAAATACCAATAGCAATAATAAGATAGTCATTTGTTGTATTGGTGGTAGGAACTACAGTTAGCTCGGAATTTATTTTTCAAATACAAATTTAGTGGATTAATTGAATTTAATGAAAATTTTAAATGTAAACTTTTAATTATTTAAAACTCACAATTTAAAATTCAAACCATAAGTTTTAAAGAAAGTTGGAATATATTCTGCTTTGGAGAATGAAAATTAAATCAATCAAATAATTATCTAGGTAATTTAAAATTTTAAATACAGTTTTCAACCTCTGTTTGGATACCATTGATCATTAAATTTTTTTCTTCAGTTATGCATATACTTTAACGTTTTGTATAAGGTATGGCGATATAAATATTTGATTTTAAATCATATTAAAAATAATCTAAGAAATAGAGAATCTTGAAATGATAAGTTTAAGAATAACAGGCATTACAGAACTTTAAACTTAAGTTGACTCTACATATTTTTGAGCTATCTTGAAATCCAGGACCTACTGAAATTACGCTCCGACAGTTAATTCTATGATAATTTCCAAATTTTCAGCTTTACCTTTTAAAAAAAAATTTAACTATTAAGTAGTTGTTTGTTAATGCTTAATATATCAAAATATAACTTGATGCCTTAATTTTAGTAAAGTATAATGGAAACATTAAAAATAATTTCAGTAGTTACTGGATATCGTAAAATCAATTTTAAGAAGCATATTTGTGTAAAATATATATATTTAATATAAAAAGAGCTCAGAACATATTAGTCAACAATGTTCTGTAAGCTTAAAGTTATTCTAAAACTTACCACTGATTGATATCCACAGACAAAAATCCCTCAGTTCCACAAAGTAATCCAAAAAGTTCGGCACTTCCGTAGATTTTTTACCTACCTCAAAAAAAATTCTTCCTTCTCCAATACAATCTTCTAAAAAAAACTACAATCACGTCTTTTTCACGTCTTCTCTCGTCAAGGGCTCACAGTTTTTTGTTCCAGTTTGCGGGCTCAATTAGTATTTAAACCGGCTTCGGGAATTCGGGCGTGGCTTCGCACCACGTGATAGCTACGTCACGTATAAAGGTTGCCGAATCGCGAATAGGCCGATTCGGGCATAGAGTTAAAGTAGAAGATGGAGATGATACCGGGCAAAGACCAATACTAAAACTGGTTTGCCAAGTGAAGATCTCGATCGCTTTGTAGTAAGCTTAAACTAACGCTCTCGGCAACGTATTTGGCGCTATTCTGCAGTGATATTTGCACAGGCTTACATAGTTACTCCACCGATTTGGCGATTTCTGATCGTCCAACAAAAACTATAATTAAAACGCATTTTTTTTAACCTGTTAAGACAATTATCATCTCGTTATCATCATCAATTTCATCAATCAATCATCAATCATCTCAATTATCATCACCATCTCGTGTGAATGGAGATCTCGTGCTACAAACTACACAACTGCGCAAACAGTCACTTTTTGATTTTTATCCTACCCTTTTTTAAGAATAAATTGATGCATTTTGTATTGAACTTGTATCGAGTGGGCTGTTTGTTTGGGCTTACTTTGGTTACTTGGCGACTTTCTGAAGGCTTCATTTTATTTCTCGCCAAGCGTCCTCCTCTTCTTCTTAGCTCTATGGACTCGGGTGAGTTGAAGGAGGAGCTAGAAGGCTATTTTTTTATATCCCGTGGGCTATACGGATGTTACCTAGATTGGGAAAAGAAAAACCCATGTAGTGGTTATGGAAGGATGATGTAAAAGTTACAGTATTTGGCGAGTTATCATACGGATTTGAGAGGTTATTTTTAGATGCGGGTATTTAAGGTCTCTCGCAGTGAAATAATCTCAATTTGATGTGTCTTACTGAAAACATACACTTAATGAAATCAGCGTTCGATTTACTATTTGCTTATTAGTATTGGTAATGATATACTAATGATATACTTTTGTTATTGGTAATGATATACTAAGACATTAAACTAAAATATAAAGTTTAGCCGCGGCTTTATTAAACAGTTTTTTTAATAAGCGATTTCTCGACAGTGAACTCAATATTTTGAGAGAGATTGCTATTAATTATTATTCTTCGACACTTGTTGTAAAGGATTTTGTGATATATAATAACGCTATGTTAATGTGTCTGGATAAAATGTAGTAGAGTTTAAGTGAAACTTTTAGAAAATTTTTAAGGAAACTTTTTGTTTAAAGCGAATAATATTAAAATGTGATCAAAATTTGAACGTAATCATAGTCCATGCATAAGTTATTTTTATGAGAAGGTTTCAGTTTAAATAATTGATTTAATATTTTTATGAATTGGGAAAGCACTCATTTGAACAAAGTAGAGAAATGTTAGCATTACTAAATGATGTACATGTAATAATATGAATTATTATTTAATTCGTCAAGCTTAAATTTTTAACATCTTAACTTACTTTCTTTGTCTAACACAGCTTTCTACAATACTCTCGAAACTTGAAACTTTTAGTTTAGAGCGAATTATATAAATCTGTGATCAAAATTTCAAAGTAATCATATTATAGTTCCTACATTTAATAGTTGCTTTTTTTCGATAAGAGGGTGTCAGCTTAAATAATTGATGATATATGTTTTATTAAGCTGGGAAGCAGTCATATGAAAGGTAGTGAAAAGTAAATGTAACTAAATGCTGCAAATTTAAAAATACGATTAAATAGAAGTATTTAATTAGTAAATTGTAAACTTTTAACATTTTAACTTTCTTTCTTAGTCTTAATTCTTTCAGATTTCTTCAATACTCTCTAACCTTACAAGTACACTCTTAAAACAATCCACTCCAGTTGGTGAAGTGCATTTTCGGCACTGGAAATTATAGAATATTAACTCAGACTGAGTTAAAATCACTCGTTTGGAAAGATCCTGTCGGAGGCTTAACACACAAAGAATCCGCTCTTTCCGGTTAAGTGCATTTTCCAGACTGGAAGAGTGAAATTAACTCAGACTGAGTTAAAATCGATCGTGCTTTTTAAGAGTGTATGATACATACATTTTGCACAATTTAGAAGCATTATTTTTTTCTTCCAATTTTGTAAAAATCAAACTAATTATATCAAAGAACAAAACGAAATGACCTATAAGTAAAAGCAACAAAAGGACAAAAAAAAATTGGTTATCTTAATTTAGGCTATGTTGTTATGTAATAATCAAGCAAGATAGTTAGAAAGACCGAGCATTCATTAGTGTACCATTAAAATTCCATCCTACTTTTACGTATGTTTCGTTTGACATGCCTTTCCCTGCTACATTCCGTAGAAGTTAATTACCTTTGTATCAAATCCCATAACAATGAAACACTATTTTCCCATCTTATACAAGGACAGAAAGTTTTAAGCATGCAAAAAAAAAAGGAAACTCCTCTTCAATAAAAGCAATACTTTCAATATCCGTTACATAGGGTAAGAGAAAGCAAATGACTTGCTTTGAAATCCTGTTGTGCTCTTTTTATCAATGAACAAAAGGCTTTTTCATGCAAAGGTGTTTCTGGAAATATTTTTGGAGGGTGTATCGTTGACTGTAAACTATGTAAAATGAAACATGTTATTAAAAACAGAAATGTCGACCTTGCGGCGCAATGGCTAGGGTGCTAGCTTTTGGAGCTTCTGGGTCCCGGGTTCGATTCCCGATAAGGCATGAATGTTTGTGTTTGTCGAGTATATGCGGAGTACGTGCTATATGCGATATGCAGAGTACGTGCTCGTTAAATCTGTTCGGCCCGAAAGTCCTGTGGGCGATCATTGTGCAGTTTCCCATGGTTACAGGTCCCTGGAGACTACTTCCCTCCCCTTCAGAGACATGTCTAAATTGTGGAGGTGGCGCGAGATAGATGGCAGCATCTGTCACGTATGTGTGTGTGTGTTGTGTCTGTCTTTCTTGACGAAGGTTTATAAGCGGGTATCTGACCAAGCGCACAAGCCTGAAAATATATGTCTACCAACCAACCAACCAAGACAGAAATACGACACACCAAATTACACCTTGATTCATTCCTACTTAGCTAAACAAAACCGGGTTTGCCCATTTTAGAATTTATGTAATGTTTGAAGCTTTCACATTCTACGTATCATCACACCTCTTGATATTTTAAATTATTCTTTCAAAAGGTTCTAGTCAAAAGAGTTTTTAAGCTCTGTCCCAGGGGCGTAGCTACCGCCGTATCAGCCGTATCAATTATAGGGGGCCCCCGGTACACGGGGGCCCCCTACGTGCGTAATCAAAAATTAATAAAAACTTCCCAATTTTTTTTTCACAAATGACAAAAGTAAAAAAAAAAACCAATTTTTTTTCCCGCGTAAAGCGTGCGTTCAAAAGTTGTCAACACCCTACATCGGCTATTGCGCGCTGCGGGAACATCTGGATGCACGGCAGTGCATCGCCAAGTTCATAACGAAGGCGGCACTATCCTTTACTGTCCTGACTATCCTTTACTGGGACCATTTCGGCATAATTTTGGAGCCCCAGTTCTTTTCTTCTACGCACTTTAGATTCGAGTTTAGACTTTTTTCTGGGTGTCCTAGTGAGACTTAACCTAGAAAAAAATTTCCAGCGTTCGAAATTCATTTAAGCCAGAGATAAATGAACCAGAAAAACGACAAATATGTCCCTCACTCACTGACTGACTGACTCACTCACTCACTGACGGGCGATCATAATGTTTAGGTACAACGGCTTGTTATGGAGTTACGAAAATTGGAACACTTATAGAATAGAGCATGCATATAACAGGAAAAATCCGAAATTCGAAGATTTTACCCGGGGTTGGGCGTAAACTGATTGGCGCCCTTTTTCATAAGCAGTTGCAATGCTCTCCATACGCTGATATACCAGCGGCGATTAAACGTCGTCGCCAACAATTCAAATAGTTATTTGCCTTCAGATACGTTAAAGGTTTTCATGTGTGGGATTTAGCACACGATATTACTAATTTAATGTGTCAACCTGAGCTGGCAACCAGCACCATGTTTTATAAAGAGCCATTGGTTGTTTGGAGGTAGGATTAACATCGCACAAGGGCTACATATGAGTAATGGTTGGAACCAATGCTTCACAACGGGCAAATGTTTTTTTTAAGGATTTTGCTTGCAGTAACGTTGTACTAGAGCTACATAAGGGTTATTGGCGGCGATTCTCGTATTTTTTAAATCGTGGTCAAGTGACGATTTCTTGAACAGAATCTTTCAAACAGAACCATCGGATCTAAAAAAATATTTTTTTTTGTTAGAAAGAAATGACATATATCAAAGGCTTGACCTATGTTTTACTCTTTTTGTCCGTCCGTCTGTACGCTTTTTCGTCCGTCTGTTCCTTATAAGACGGTCTGTCATAATTTCGGTTCTAATCGTCCGATTTTAAAAAACTTCTTTTTATAAATGTATGGCTTCATATTTCATACTTTGTGTCCATCTGTCGGTACGTTTTTCTGTCCGTCTGTCAATCTGTCCTTTATAAGAAGGTCTGTCATATTTTCGGTTCTAACCACTCGATTTTAAAAATTATTTTTTTGTTCGAAAGGTATGACATCACACACCTATATTTCAAACTTTTTGATGTTTTGTCTGTACTTTTTCTGTCCGTCTGTCCTTTATAAAACAGTCTGTCATTCTTTCGGTTCTAATCGTCCACTTTTAAAAATTCTTTTTTTTTGTTGGAAAGGCATGCTTATAAAAGTTTAAATTACAACTAAATGTTGTGTTTGGCTATTTTTTTCTAAGGTGTATAAATTTTGTGTGGAAGCAGTTCCAGGTGACAGTTACTATTACAAACCTACTTGTTATTCTCTAAGAATTTCGGTGAGTATTAAAGTGACAGGACATCAGTAGGCTATTTTAGTTCTTTTAGAACTTCTTGTTTAAAAAGCAGTCAGAACAGGAAATAATTTCACTATAGATATTGTTTGGTTTCAGCTCTAGTGCGACGTTAATTCAATTGTTGTTACAAAATATGCTTAAAAAGTTGTAAACTATTTTTACTGCTTGTTGCCACCAATATATATTTCTTTTAAACAGGAATTGTAAATATTGTACTCGCCGCAGTGTAAATCTCCATCCTATGTTTATTTTATTAGGATACTGCCTATTCACTAAACACATTATTCATTATACTTCACTGTGTGTTCCCACTTACAAAAAGAAGTGAAATCCCAACAAAAACATCTCTGTAAAAGAGGGCCAAGTTCTTACAAAAAAAGGTCTGGCCTACAAAAGAAGTGAAATCAACAAAAAGACCAAGTTCAATGGAATTTGCTGAGTTAAAGTTCTAGAAAAAATTAAGCCTGGACAACCAAAGATTTGAAAACAAAAAAGGATCAAGTTCAATAGAAGTTGATGAGGTTATAAACCCCAAAACATTTTGTTTTAAGATGCAGCTTAGGTCTAACACATTCTTACTAGCTGTTTGTGTAACTTGGCCAATACGCATCGTGAATATGGAGTTGAACCCTTCGTACCTGGTTGAATTTCACCTCGGGGCGTTTGAGTAAGTCTGTATTTGATTTATCCCTAGTTAATCAAATGGTTAATCCTAGTGGTATTCTGCGTGGTGATGGCTATGTGTTGTATATCTATAGAACAATAATGTGCTGTGGTGTTTTAATAATGAACTATAAAGTTGACACATTTAGTTAGTTTGTATTATGTAGTTTTATGTATATATATATATATATATATATATATATATATATATATATATATATATATATATATATATATATATATATATATATATATATATATATATATGTTCGAGATTATTACATTTCTGTTAGTGTTTTTATAATTAATAAATGCTATTTGCAATTGAAAAAACATGTCTTTCTCCTTATTCAGCTGAAACCTTATTGATAATCAAGTAAAATAAAATAAAAAAAAATCCTTTAAAAATTTTAAATAGATCAATACAATAGTCGATGGAGATTGGAGCATTACTTTAGATCACGTAAGTAAATGTAGCATCTCGTTTTCCAATGCTTGAATCTTGTAGTAAAACCGCTAAGCTTTACTATAATATATGGAGCTTTGATTACTCTTTCTTACTTTCTTTGAAGGAAATAGAACGATTACCTTATTAAAACGCTTCAACAGTTGCAAACAGCTAAATGTTCATTCAGATAAGTATCACCAACTAAGTGTGATGGTAATCCTGGCAACAAAAGCAAACGTTTTTATTTTTATTATTTACCTGCAACGCCAACGCATGTGGTACGACTACTATTTTACCCCTTTCCACCCGAGAGGTGCGTGTCATTCACCACTCAACTAAGGATAAATCAAATACAGACTTACTCAAACGCCCCGAGGTGAAATTCAACCAGGTACGAAGGGTTCAACTCCATATTCACGATGCGTATTGGCCAAGTTACACAAACAGCTAGTAAGAATGTGTTAGACCTAAGCTGCATCTTAAAACAAAATGTTTTGGGGTTTATAACCTCATCAACTTCTATTGAACTTGATCCTTTTTTGTTTTCAAATCTTTGGTTGTCCAGGCTTAATTTTTTCTAGAACTTTAACTCAGCAAATTCCATTGAACTTGGTCTTTTTGTTGATTTCACTTCTTTTGTAGGCCAGACCTTTTTTTGTAAGAACTTGGCCCTCTTTTACAGAGATGTTTTTGTTGGGATAGATATATACGCGGGAACAAAGATTTCAGAGCCTTTGCGATCTGAGTAGTATGTTCAAAATATTACAACTAAACCGGAGAAACTCCTGTCTCCTTCAAACGAAGAGATATTAAACGCTTCAGGAGCACAAAACTCTCGGCTTTTTACAGTAAAAAGACATTTCAGTTAAACTTATGATCAATTAAAAGGCTCTAAAAACATGCATAAAATCTGAAATTCAAAAAATTCATTATATTAAGGAACTCTTTGAATTATTGCTGATAAAATTCAATAGTCTTGCATCCAGTTTTCCCGAGGTAATAACAGCATGCTTTTTATTCTTGACGCTTCCAGTTGCAACCACAACTGCTTGAAGAAGTTTTTCAGAATTGAAACTGATAAAAAAAATTACCTAAGAATTTCGATGGGACAGGAACGCCTGTCAGACCTGTCACTATGTTGTGCATAGAGCTAGAAACTTTCGAAAAACTAAAGTCATCATCATCTATAAATGATTTAATAAATCAATTTGCCGAAAAAAAAGGCAAGGAGAGTGTAATTTTAATTTTAGAAAAAGTGACAGATACATAATTATGATGTATAACTGGGCAATTCTACCATAATTTTTAATTTTATTTCCCTTGGGAATAACCTTAAAAAAATTTCTTATTATTATACTAAAAGACTGGTCCGTATATAATTGCAAAACGGAATTTTAAAGCAAAGAAATTCAAAAAAAAAATTTGAGAACACAGAACAATGCAGAAAAATCCTTACCGTAGTGTGTCCCAAATGTCAATTTTTTTTTAGTTTAGGGCTCAAGCCAACATATTTCTGAGCTAAAAATTACATTAATTTATATTTTAAATTGAACTAATACTGTAGCTTAACAAATTAATTCCATTAAATTTTGGCTTTTAATATTTATAATGTGTTTTTCTGGTCTCCTAACTATGTCCCTGGGTTTTGGTACATTCACTGACCTCATTCCTAAAGTGGTGAAGAGAGGCACTGAATTGAGCTACAGTGATTCTTCAACCATGAAAACTGTATTGCAGAAAATTCACAATTCAGTTAGTAGCCACATATTTTTGCTAAAAATCACCAATTAGCCCAACATTAAAAAAAAAATTCAGTAAAATTGGCTGCAAGGCTTTATTACTTTCCTTACAGTCTCCCAGATAAGGCTAATTTGTGCTTGATAATTGATTTTTTAACTATAAATATGTTTAAGTGTGGAGTACAAGAAGTAAAAAGATCCATTTTTATTAAACTGGAGTTAGTTTCAACATAAAAAGCGTGACGTCCTTACCTTCCGTTCCTGACTTCCCATTCCTTACCGTCGTAATGATCTAGGGAGGGAAAAGCGAAACCAGTTTTAAGACTAACCGGTTTTTTGTTATTTCGGTTTCATTGAAAAACAGTTATTTTCGTAAGGCCAGTTTAAACTATAGTTTCTTTGGAATCGGTGCTTTTAAAAAACGGCCATCCCTTGTTATTATTTTTTGTTTTTTACAAATGAGCTTTGCTGAACTTTTTTTTCGTTTTTATAGAACCCTTATAAACCTTTTGACAAACATTTAAAGTGATTTTGAAAAAATAAATGTAACATTTTTTTATACCTGAAATTGAAAATTATGGTAAAACTGCCCAAATATTTCTTTTAATTTTATGCATTCTTTTCCTTTGTGAGAAACCTTTACCCTACCTAAGGGCCCCCAAACAAAATTTTATACAGGGCCCCACCAAGGCACGCTACGCTTCTGCTCTGTCCATTTCCTATTTCGCCCAGAATTGTGCTACGTTATAATGCAAAACGTGTCCTAAATGTCCATACATAATTTTATTATAGCTATATAGTTATTTGTATTTTTTGAATGTACGTAAAAATGCCCCTTACTTTTGGTTCCAATTAATTAATTTTTATGAGGAAAAATAAGAATGTAAAGTTATTAAATGAAATTTCATTAGGCACAAAATATATTGATCTCACATTAATTAATGAAAGCTATCATAAGTATTTCAACTCCATGTAAGTTAAGATTAAAATATATTGTAAACTTAATTTAAATTACTGTTTTAATAATTTAACCAAATTTTTTAATTTTTTTTTAATGCTTGTAATAATGATAATAAATCTACCCTACAAGGTTAAATAGAAATTCTCCGAAACAGAGAAATATTAAATGGGAAAGGTGTCAATTAACGGACATTTTTCCTTATCAAACGGAGAAAAAGTAAACAGAAATAAAGAAAAATAACATAAATAATCAGGTGATAAAACTCTCATTTAGTTGAATAATTTATATTTGAGAACGCACCAATAAGCGCATAAAGATCAAAAATAACTTGCGTAAGCGTATTAAAATAAATTTTATGGTTTTAACCAACATCTATAATAATAAAAGAAAGTCTGTCTGTGTGTCTTTCTGTCTGTGTGTATGTCTGTGGATCGCAAAAGACCTACTTAGACTGCTCTAAAAAATTCGAAATTTTTAATATAGATTCCTTTTAATACCTACGTGTGCACCTGAGGCTTAGATTTTTCATATTTGATTGAAATTTTTAATTAATATAATTAGTTTTAAAAAAAACGTCATCCACGTGGGATTGCGGGACCATAACAGGGCTTGAAAATACATGGTCCGGGCTGAAACGGGGGCTTGACGCCATCCTCTATTAGTTTGATTGAGATATGCGCTCGCCCTAGGGCTGCTTCATCCGCTATTAGTTTGATTGAGATATGCGCTCGCCCTAGGGCTGCTTCATCCTCTATTAGTGTTTGCTCTTTTAGGTGCGCATGCGCCAACACGAATTTAATTTTGTGTTAATTTTGAGTGTATTTTCACAAGGGGGGGGGGGGGGGTAAGTATGCCTCTAAAAGGAAGCAATGCGAAGTTAACGGGTTCCCAGTAAGGCGTGACCATACTGCTAGTTTAGAAATAAACAAAAGAAAATTTTCTCTTGTTAACCCCAGAAAAGTACGAATCGCACTAAACTACACATCAGAGCAATTCCTCGCCATTTTGTGAAATTTAGTTGAATAAAACTGCCGGTTTTCAAACCCGACAACCAGATTCCCTTAACAAATGTTTTGAAAAACCAATAGAATATCAAGAAGTTGGCATTTAAGAAATTCAATAAGTAAAATATTCTTAGAAAACTCATTTTCGAATACCTAAAAAGTAATTCCAGACAACAAATGAAAACAAATCGGTTTAGCTGTTGCCATCCATGACGTGAAACAACCCCATTCAAGCAATAAAAACTGGTCATTGTTACGAAACGTGCATTAAAGTGATTTTCTCTATATTTTTTTTCAAAGACAGATTTGTTTTTTGTAATTTTCTCCATTGTAATAGAATAATTCTATGGGAATATTTCGTATGGCGTCATGCTCTCTAAACTGCAATTTCATTGGCAGTTTGTTTTCTTTGAAAGAGTGTTGAAGCAAGCCCATTGCAAATAAAACTTATAATAATTGTTATTTTCTTTGTGATTCCAAGATTAAAAAAATATATTAACACCTTCCTGATCCTTATTTCAACAACTTTTTCAGCTAAACAAACCTTTTAAGTGAAATTTTGGGACTTAACTTAAGTGACCGAAATGCGTTACATGAATCTAAAATCCATTAATCTAAATACAACACTAAAAAAAATTGTAGTACGAAGGTTAAGACAACAAAAAAGTTAATTTTCGACATCGATCATTTTCAGACCTTGCAACCGGAACGGCTGGAAGTAACTAAGGCAAACTATTAAAGGAAACAGGATGTTAATGATCTTGTACTTCATTCATGAATTTGTGTTATATGCATCCTCTTTTTTGTTTTGACAAAATTGCAGGTGGCTTTTAAAATCAAAATTCAAATATATAAGGTTACATCAAGATCAGCAATCAACATACAAGGTCACGAAAATTGAAGTTGTAGTTTAATCATTTAACAACCCTAATTTTTGCAAAAGGGAGCAAAATGGACTACAAAACTGCTAATAATAGTGCGAAATTTGACAAGAACAATCGGTAAGATTATGGAATTTTGTTTGGTAAAATTAATGAAACAATGGAACAAAAGCAATAACGTTTGATAAAATCAATGAGTCAATGAAACGAAAAAGTAATATTTGGTAAAATTAATGAAGCAATGGAACTGTAGAGTAATGAAGCAATGGGGTAAATAGAAAAACTAAGAATACTGTAAAAATAGTTTAGTATTGGTAAAATATCGAGGCTATCTATCCCCAATCTATATTGCACACCTGAACTGATCTTTTGCAAAGTTTTTTTTTTCTGCTTCATTACTAAAATTATTCACTGGTTTTAGTTTTATTCCACTGCTTCATATTAAAATTTCTCCAATGAATTTACCAAAATGAACGTCCATTATTTATGAGTGTACGAATCATATTTTAAAACAACATTACCGCAAGTTTCCATTTACATCCATATGAAACCTTAACCTTAATTTTAATCATCCTGAGATATTAAACTGTAGTAGTCTTTTCAAATCGATAAATCTTGTTTGTTTTATGTAGGAATGTTCATGATTGGTTAGTTAAGCTTCGAATTCACGGAGGGACAAGACACGTGAACTTTCAGCCAACCATCGTCATTCTTCTGTTAAGACGTTACAGGAAGCATTTTTACTCGTCAGAGATTGGTTAAGTGTGACAAGTCAAATCTAATCCCTGACGAGTGAAAATTGTTTCGGAAACGTCTTGTAAGATGAGAGTGGCAACGCCCTCATGTATTATCCCTTCATGTACAGTGTACATAGCTTTAGGAATGTTCATGATTGGTTAGCTAAGCTTCCCATTCACGGAGGGACAAGACAAGTGAACTTTTAGCCAACCATCGTCATTTTTCTGTTAAGACGTTACCGAAAGCGTTTTCACTCGTCAGAGATTGGTTAAGTGCGACAAGTCAAATCCAATCACTGGCGAGTGAAAATTGTTTTTGTAACGTCTTGTAAGATAAGAGTGGCAATGCCATCATGTATTATCCCTTCATGTACAGTATACATAGCTTTAGGAATGTTCATGATTGGTTAGTTAAGCTTCCCATTCACGGAGGGACAAGACACGTGAACTTTCAGCCAACCATCGTCATTCTTCTGTTAAGACGTTACAGGAAGCATTTTTACTCGTCAGAGATTGGTTAAGTGTGACAAGTCAAATCTAATCCCTGACGAGTGAAAATTGTTTCGGAAACGTCTTGTAAGATGAGAGTGGCAACGCCCTCATGTATTATCCCTTCATGTACAGTGTACATAGCTTTAGGAATGTTCATGATTGGTTAGCTAAGCTTCCCATTCACGGAGGGACAAGACAAGTGAACTTTTAGCCAACCATCGTCATTTTTCTGTTAAGACGTTACCGAAAGCGTTTTCACTCGTCAGAGATTGGTTAAGTGCGACAAGTCAAATCCAATCACTGGCGAGTGAAAATTGTTTTTGTAACGTCTTGTAAGATAAGAGTGGCAATGCCATCATGTATTATCCCTTCATGTACAGTATACATAGCTTTAGGAATGTTCATGATTGGTTAGTTAAGCTTCCCATTCACGGAGGGACAAGACAAGTTAACTTTCAGCAAACCATCGTCATTCTTCTGTTAAGACGTTACAGAAAGCATTTCACTCGTCAGAGATTGCTTAAGTGTGACAAGTCAAATCCAATCTCTGGCGAGTGAAAACTGTTTCGGTAACGTCTTGTAAGATGAGAGTGGCCATGCCCTCATGTATTATCCCTTCATGTACAGTATAAATAGCTTTAGGAATGTTCATGATTGGTTAGTTAAGCTTCCCATTCACGGAGGGACAAGACAAGTGAACTTTCAGCCAACCATCGTCATTCTTCTGTTAAGACGTTACAGAAAGCATTTTCACTCGTCAGAGAGATTGGTTTTGTGTGACAAGTCAAATCCAATCACCGGAGAGTGAAATTGTTTTTGTAACGTCTTGTAAGATAAGAGTGGCAATGCTCGCATGTCTTGTCCCTTCATATACAGTATACATACCTTTAGGAATGTTCATGATTGGTTAGTTAAGCTTCGAATTCACGGAGGGACAAGGCAAATGAACTTTCAGCCAACCATCGTCATACTTCTCTTAAGACGTTACCAAAAGCACCTTTCACTCGTCAGATATTGGTTTTGTGTGACAAGTCAAATCCAATCACTGGGGAGTGAAAATTGTTTCGGTAACGTCTTGTATGAAGAGAGTGGCAATGCCCTCATGTCTTATCCCTTCATGCACACATAGCGTTAGTGTCGTGTGTATCTTGCTTGGAATACATGCTGTGAATGGATAAGCAAGAAATGCATTTGCATCCGAAACATACGAAGGAAAATACATTTATTAGTACACGTCTTCCTTCCAGACGGTATTCCATTTTATCTTTTCACAGAGATGCATCCGCGCCTTTTGTGTTATTAGAAAACAGGCCTATTTGATGACAGCCGAGTTTTATAGTCTTCCTAACAGCTGGGAGACAGAAACATCAAAAAAAAAAAAATCAAGGAAAAAAACATTTTTATTTATTCGAAATCAATCTCTGCTTAATCTTACACTCAAACACATTTTATTAAATCTAAACTGCCAGAAAATGGACGATTGATTGGAGTAATGGCTCATGGTACCTAAGTCTACAGATTCGAAAATCACCCAGTAAGGGTGTATAGTAAATAGGATTTTAGCAAAGAGACAGTTCAAATTATTAGTGTACCTTAAATAAAATAAAACATTGAAAGTAAGTTATCTGTATGTTACATCTCTGTCAAAGAAGCCAAGCACATTATTACCCCGTTGATTCTAGAAGCTCCATTTCATAAGACAGTAAAAAAAGAAAAATAGGCGTGCTCGACTGTGAAAATTATACCGTGTTTTTTTTTAATGTGCAGTGTGTGTTTTTAATGAAAAAAGAGCGGTAATGTCTGGAGTGCTTGAAATTAGTGAAGCATGTTGTATGTGCTTTCTGATTAAATTAATGGGTTAGGTCTGATGGAAGAAGGTTAAAAGAAGACCAGATGGTATTCAGAGCGAGAAAAAATTTGGATAAAAAAATTGGACATAAATTATTTTTGTATGCTCACACCATCGTTTTTTTAGCACTGTAAGTACATAACTGATAAAATGGAGCTTTAATAAATGGCGAAAATATATTTTATTTAAAAAAATAAAATTTGTTTTTAAGAAATAATCCTAATGGATTAATTTTAATGGAGTAATGATACATTTCACTTAAGTTTATTAATGCAAGTATTGTTTGCCTAAAAAAAGATGTAACGATAGCTTTGAACATTTTTTTTAAAGATTAAACAATGGTCTTGCAAAAGCCTTTAGTACTCAAAAATCGTAGTACTCACAAAATTTAAAACTACATTTCAACTATAAACTGGCAACACGGCGCTTCGGCAAGTGCAATGAGGAGTTCTCCTATCTTTTTAAAAGAAGTTCCCTTGATCCTGAGTGGATTTTAGGTACCTGAGGATTATCCTAGCCACTTTACCGGGATTGCTGTGGGAATCGGGTAATTTTACGCTATGCATAATGTCTAGCCTAGTATACACTAAAAGGTAGGTTATTAAGACCATTTAAAGATTGGTAAGGACTGTTTGTCATCTTTGATTTTTTAGCAAGATGTATGGGACACCTGTGTGTTGTGTCTGTGCCCCAAATATAATTGTACCAATCAATGGCTTAGATCCATGGGTGTTGTCACATTTTTTTTTGCATCTTGAATTTTCTCCTTTTATGTATCCTAGTCTTATTTACTTTATCTCCATTTATGTGTATTAATGCTAATAAGTCAACAACGCCAAAATTGCAGATACGGTCCTCTTTCTGGCAGCGGCATAATTGCTTAAACACACGGGGGCCTGGGAGGCCTAGTGGGCTTGATCGGAGCCCATTACTCTAACAGTCTGTGCACTGTACCGGGTGCGGATTCAATTCCCGCCTTCGAACTGGGTGTACTTTCTCTCTGTGTGTCAGTAAAAATTCTGTCTGTCTGACTTGACGAGAGTTATTATAAGCGGGTCTCTGATCAAACACACACAAGGCCAAAAATACATGTACTAACCAACCAACCTTCTTAAACACGCATTTAAATCGTCTGCATTCTCCGGCGGCATTTTCATTTGCAGTAACGAGGACAACACCTGAGTTGTGTGTCCTCCAGACTATAAATACCACCCTAATTTTAATGCGTTCCTCAACCTGTTTCATGGCAGGGGTGCCCCCCCCATGCGACCTTGCCTCGTAATAATGGCGAGGCAGCAGAGTTCATACGCGAGGCACTCAACCCTGTGAAATTAGGTGACGGTGCCGCGAATGTGTCGTCTGCAGCCTTGACCGAGACCGTACCCCACAAACCGGAAGGCCTACAGGGAGAGAAACATTCCATCCGAGGCCGGGATCGTCTGTTGCTCCCTTTTGCCGTAACTTGTCGCATTGTTTTCTTTTTTTATATATAGGAGACTTAATTTTCACTTTTTAGCACTTGAATCGACGTATTGTGATGTTTTGCGCACATTAGGCGCTTTTACATTAGCCATCGAATTCATGGATTGAAGAGCAAACTCAAAGGGCTGTGAGGCGCCCTGTGGTCAGTGTCTCGATCTACGGATCAGAAGGTCCCGCGATCGAGTCCTGGTCGCTGAAAACTCACCGAGTATACGTGGAGTACGTGCTCGTTAAATCTGTTGGGTCCGAAAGTCCTGTGGGCGGTCATTGCGCAGTTTCCCACGGGTTCAAGTTCCTGGAGACTATTTCCCTCCTCTTCAGGGACATTCTAAATTGTGGAGGTGGCGCGTGATAGATGGCAGCATCTGTCACGTATATGTGTGCATGTGAGTGAGTGTGTGTTGTGACTGTCTTACTTGAGGAAGGTTTATAAGTGGCTCTCTGAGCAAGCACACAAGCCTGAAAATATATGTATACCAACCAAGAGCAAACTCAGCAATTTTTCCCTCTTGGGGATTTTCTCCCAGACAGAATTGGAATTGCAGGGTTTATTGGGGGGTTTCGAAAACCCTTCAATAAAGGAGGGTTTGATGTTTCATACCATGGATTCGGCCAAGACTATCATTTGGGTTAAAAATGCTGCTCGACCTCTTTTTTCCCTAATAGGGATTTTGGCATTCCATGGATTCGATGCTCGTGTAAACGCGCCTATTGTGATTTTTTTAAAATAAGAATTCGTTTGTTTTATATTTGTTTCCGTCTAAAATGCCTTTTTTTGGAGAGCAAACAGCATGTATGTTTAGTGGTATTTGATTTGTTATTTTTATAGAGTATTCGAGACAAAAAAATGTTTGGGAAAAGCTATTTTTAAAGTTTAAAAGGGATAACTGTTCAGTATGTGCAGTTAGTGGGATTTAATAATGCTATTTCTAAGGCTAATTACTCGGCAACCATATTTTATTACGTTTTGAACTTTAGAGGGAAATCTGTTGTCAATGACTATGGAACTGGTGCACATTACGAACAAGTTTCTGATTCAGAGATCTGGTTCGATTTGAGATGTCTTGGGGTGCCATTTCAAACACGACTTCGCCAGTCGGCAGGGTTCAAACCAACGAGTCAAACATTCACCAAGTTTAAGATGCAGAATAAAGAGAATATGCATGCTGTCAAAAGCGTTACCAAATGCTAAATATTTGTTTAATGACGTGACTCTGACAATTTGGAGAACCCAACCGGGCCGCATTGGGTGTCGAACCTTCTCCCAATAATAAAAATAAGAAACGAACCGTCACCAAAACTTCGGTTGCACCTTTTGGCGCATCCTTCCGCGTTCCCTCTAGGTCATTCCTCTTATGTCAGGTCAAGGCCATCTCCAGGAATTAAGTGCGACAATCAGCCCAATATTTCATTTCTGTGACATTCCGACACGCCAACACTAAATCCAATGGCATTTCTGTATAAGTTTGTTTTGGTTTGGATTATTGGTGTCTTCTTAGGGTGCTCAAGAGACTATCCATAGGGTCACCAGATTTTTTAAACGTTGTCAGTCACGGAACCCCCTCCCCCCTGGTCATTAAAAAAGGAATTCCAGGCCACTCGTATGCGAAGTGTACACTCTTAAAACAAAAGAGTGAAATCCACTCCAGTAGGAAAAGTGCATTTTCGACACTGGAAAGGAGTGAATATTATCTCAGACTGAGTTAAAATCACTCGTTTGGAGTGATCCTGTCGGAGGTTTAACACACAAAGGATCCACTCCAAAAGGAGAAATGCCTTTTCCAGACTGGAGGAGTGAAAATCAACCAGACAGTTAAAATCGCTTGTTCGTTTTAAGAGTGTACATGATAAGACATTTTCTTTCATTTATAACGATAAATTTGGCTACATATCTTGTTTAAAATGTATAAATCGAAGATATTTTAACTACTATTGTCAATTTCTTAAATATCTGTTTCACTGCATATTCATCTGTGCTTCAAATGCAGTAAATGTTCTAGGACAAGCACAAAAGCAAGGACATTCAAAGTATTTTTAGGGCTATTGAAACATACAGGACATTAAAAAGTATTACTGACTTCACAATGTAATGTAGTACATCTAGTCATCCTACCTTTCTACGATAGCCTTCATGACTTGACACGACGTTAAAACGAACAGATTTAAAGCTGCACTCTTAAAACAAACGAGCGATTTTAACTCAGTCCGAGTTAATTTTCACTCGTCCAGTCTTGAAAATGCACTTCCCCGAAAGAAGTAGATCCTTTGTGTGTTAAGCCTCCAACAGGATCACTCTAGAAGAGTGATTTTAACTCAGTCTGAGTTAATATTCACACTCCTTTCCAGTGTCGAAAATGCACTTCTCCTATTGGAGTGGATTTCACTCTTTTGTTTTAAGAGTGTATGCAAAGTGTACATGATAAGACATTTTCTTTCATTTATAACGATAAATTTGGTTACATATCTTGTTTAAAATGTATAAATCGAAGATATTTTGACTACTATTGTGAATTTCTAAAATATCTGTTTCACTGCATATTTATCTGTACTTCAAATACAATAATTTTTTTAGGACCCCAGGATGGACTTAGGATGCAGTAAATGTTCTAGGACAAGCACAAAAGCAAGGACATTCAAAGCATTTTTAGGGCTATTGAAACATACAGGACATTAAAAAGTAATACTGACTTCACAATGTAATGTATTCCTTCTGTAACGAGCGAGAAGAGTATATGGTAGAAGAGTATAAAGCGAGAAGAGAGTCATAAGAATTCTGTAACGAGCGATTTTAACTCGGACTGAGTTAAAATCGCTCGTTTGTTTTGAGAGTGCAGCTTTAAATCTGTTCGTTTTAACGTCGTGTCAAGTCATGAAGGCTATCGTAGGACAAACACAAAAGCAAGGACATTCAAAGAATTTTAGGGCTTTTTGAAACATAAAGGACATGACATTAAAAAGTAATACTGGCTTCACAATGTAATGTATTCCTTCTGTAACGAGCGAGAAGAGTATATAGTAGAAGAGAGTCATAAGAATTCTGTAACGAGCGATTTTAACTCGGACTGAGTTAAAATCGCTCGTTTGTTTTAAGAGTGCAGCTTTAAATCTGTTCGTTTTAACGTCGTGTCAAGTCATGAAGGCTATCGTAGGACAAACACAAAAGCAAGGACATTCGAAGAATTTTAGGGCTTTTTGAAACATAAAGGACATGACATTAAAAAGTAATACTGACTTCACAATGTAGCACATCTAGTCACCCTACCTATCTACGATAGCCTTCATGACTTGACACGACGTTAAAACGAACAGATTTAAAGCTGCACTCTTAAAACACACGAGCGATTTTAACTCAGTCCGAGTTAATTTTCACTCCTCCATTCTTGAAAATGCACTTCCCCGAACGGAGTGGATCCTTTGTGTGGTATGGTATGGTATGATACATATATATTCCAGCTTGTGTGCTTGTTCAGAGAACCGCTTATAAGCTTTCGTCAAGTGGGACAGACACAGAAAGAATTTTTACAGTCACAAAGAAATGAATAACACATAGACAAATAACAATATTTATTGACAGTCACAAACATCCATGCCTGACCGGGATTCGAACCCGACCCCAGAAGCTCCAAAGGCTAGTACACTAACCATTCAGCCACCTGGGCGGCCCTTTGTGTGTTAAACCTCCAACTGGATCATTCCAAACGAGTGATTTTAACTCAGTCTGAGTTAATATTCACTCCTTTTCCAGTGTCTAAAATGCACTTCTCCTACTGGAGTGGATTTCACTATTTTGTTTTAAGATGTATCCATGTACACAAGAAGCGAGGATTTGTATACGATTTTTTAGAGCCACGAGCTGTCTACTTAAATGTTTTCACCGATTAAGCTACTAAGCTCATTGTTAAAATCCTAAAAGCACCTAGATCACAACTGATAGACCTATGTTTAACTGGTTTAGGTTTTTCAAGGGACTGGGAGAGAGTAACAGGCAAGAGAATATCAAAGATTAAAATCTAAATGGTTTGTCAATTGAATAAAGAACTTAGTTGTGTGTGAAGAAAGCTTTTTACTATAATAACATATTTTCCAAGCACACAAGCCGGATATATATGTAGTAGTAGCAGCAGCAGTAATACAGTAACATAGCTGAAAATTTTTTGAGGTTTTTGTATAGTGATCATGTTCTTCTGTCCTTAACAGTTATCCCTTTTTCAAAGTGTTCGGTAGATTATTTACCGTTCACTTACCGTTTCTAACAGATCTAAGTATGAACTGAAAACTTTAAAGCTCACATTCTCGCAGTCACATAGAAAGTTCTTCCCACTAAGCTTTTCAATAGATCTTTTTAGCGAAATTCTATGCGTCTTCAATTTCCGTAGAAACGTTGTTTAAAAAAGACGCCATTATAAAATTCAATTTTTTTAGTTTTTGTTAGGAAAATAAAGCAAAAATAAAAATTGCATGAGAGATAAAATAATTACTTGTACATACCAAAGCCAACAAAGATGTTTCAATACATTTTTACTATTTAAAAATAAAACCATTGAAAATTAGTTTCATTTTGGGAAACTTGCATAGATCTTGACCCATTTCAGAATTCTGGTTTCACCACAAATATGCTCTGGGGAAGAATTTTATTTAAGTTGGTGTGTGTGAGGGTTAAAAGAATGCAAGAATTCTCGCATTCCAGACGTCGAGAATTTAGGCCGCAAAAGCTTGTGGTTGCAAATTCATTTCCTGCAAAAACCTATTATTTAAAGGTTTGTTTCAACGTCGTTTACAGTTGTATTTGGTTGTTTTTAAATTTTTAAATTGATATCCTCCTTTGGCAAACGGAAAGGTTTTTGAACTGGTGGGTAGGGTATCGAACTGTTTTTCGAAGGGCTGTAGGGAGCCCTGTGGTCAAGATATCGGTCTCGAGATCGGAAGGTCGAGAGATCGAATCCCAGTGCCCTAAAGACCTACCAAGTATATGCGGAGTACGTGCTCGTTAAATCTGTTGGGTCCGAAAGTCCTGCAGTCGGTCACTGCGCAGTTTACTATGGGTACAGGTTCCTGGAGACTATTTCCCTCCCCTTCAGGGACATGTCTAAATTGTGGAGGTGGCGGCAGATAGCAGCATCTGTCATTTGTGTATGTGTGTGTCTTGTGTTGTCCAACTTATATATGTTATAAGCGGGTCCTTGCGACCAAGCATACAAGCCTGAAAATATATGTCTACCTACCAACTACCAACCTCTTTTTCGAAGGTAATGATGGCCAACTTGTGGTTTAACACCATAAATTAAACTTGAATGAATTTTTTTAGTTCATTCAAAATGGACTTGTATAGCATCAACGCAGCAAACATTGATTACTTAATAGATTTTTTTTTATACTTTATACCTTATATTATTGAAAATGCATAAATTGGGAGTTTGAATTAAACATTTTCATTTATTATTGCATCGACGCAATATTAAAAGTTCTAAAATCTATTGATCCGGGACATCTTAAAGTGTTATACACTCTTAAAACAAACGAGTGAATTCCACTCCAGTAGGAGAAGTTTATTTTCGACACTGGAAATGAGTGAATATTAAATCAGCCTGAGTTAAAAACACTCGTTTGGAGTGATCCTGTCGGAGGTTTAACACACACAGGATCCACTCCAAGAGGAGAAGTGCATTTTCCAGACTGGAGGAGTGAAAATTTATCAGACTGAGTTAAAATCGCTCGTTCGCTTTAAGAGTGTAGTTTTTACTTTATTGACACTTTTTGAGCTTAGGTTTTTACAATCTGACAGTAACTCTATTTCATATTTTATAAAACCAGATGTAACATGGACTTTTGATTTAAAATACTCTAAACCCAAAATTCTGAATTTTTTTAAATGAATTTATAATAGTTCAACATTTAAATATGTTTTAGATTGTGTTCGCGGAAACTGACGCTGTCCCACTAATACCGAGAAAATCCTGTTATATCTTTTGGAAACTTGAGCTAATGCTTTATCAATTAGTTTATATATACATTTAAAAATAATTTAATTAGTTCAAATCCTCTTCTACTATGCCTCTATAGTACTTTAAATCACATGAAATAATTAACAACAAAATATGCATGTATAGCATCAACTACCTATCATTCAATAACTAAAACACGTTTATTATGTTACGAGGATATAAAACCGCCTAATCAAAAACTCATCTCGATTACAAGTGTCGCAAAAATTACCTAACTAACATTAAAACCTATATTATCACAAACCTTGTCATATAATTTAATATGCCGACCTTTTCCGTACATACTGAGGCGATTTTCAGTCAGCTGACAGGACAAATTGGGGTCACCCACGTGAAGGTATCCCCCTGGAGCGGTGCGAAGACCCATTCAAGAAGGCCCTCGACATTGGCACTGATGAGAAAGGTCATGGCTACAGCAAACGACCCAGCCACTTTTTTTATGACTTGAATTTAATAACGAGGGGTGGCAACGGAAAAAGATTGTAGAAAGGAGATTTGGAAAATACTGTGTCATTGTTTAAAAGTTTTTTTTTTTTTCAGGTTCACTACTGTTGATTTTAGTTGAGCATTGTTGTTTAGGGTATCAAAATCGACCCAGACCCATCAACGCAATTAGCTTTGGGGTCATTTAGTATATATACCGTAATTTCAGCAAAGGGTTTTCCCATCGCATTGAGAATGGTCATGGCTACAGTGAACGACCCAGCCACTTTTTTTATGGCTTGAATTTAATAACGAGGGGTGGCAACGGAAAAAGATTGTAGAAAGGAGATACCTCCCCTTTGGAAAATACTGTGTCATTGTTTAAGAGTTTTTTCAGTTTCACTACTGTTGATTTTAGTTGAGTATCGTTGTTTGGGGTTTAGGGTATCAAAATCGACCCATCAACGCAATTAGCTTTGGGGTCATTTAGTATATATACCGTAATTTACTGAACAACTAATTTCAGTAAAGGGTTTAATCATCGCATTGAGAATGGTCATGGCTACAGCAAACGACCCAGCTACTTTTTTATGACTTAAATTTAATAACGAAGGATAGCAACGGAGAAGGGAATGTAAGATTGTAGGAAGGTGATCCCCCCACTTTGGAAAATACTGTGCCATTGTTTAAGAGTTTTTTTTTTAGTTTTTACTACTGTTGATTTCATATGATCATTGTTATCTAGGGCATCAATATGGATAATTTAATTTTAATTTATTATGCGAATTATTTATTCGGATAGTACTATAGGTGCCATTTTTTGTGTTCTTTATTGAAGAACTAATTTCAGTAAAGGAACCCTTATCCCATTGAGGAAAGTCATTGTGTACAGCAAACGACTCAGCCATTTTTTTGCGACTTGAATTTAATAACGAAGCACGGCAATGCAATAGAGTGTGTGAGATTATAGAAAGAAGATTCCCCCCTCTACGTTGTGTCATTGTTTGATTTTAAAAGCTAAGCTTCACTACTGTTCATTTCGTATGATCAATGCTGTTTAAGGCATTAAAGTCGACAATGTTATTTACAATTAGATAGGTTTATTTGTTACATTCTTATTTAAAAATTAATTCTGCTGTTGTAGTTGTGGTTTCATGTACTATTTCCTTCCTTTTCTGAAGATCTTATTTTGGTCCTCACTGATTGCGCAAGAACTCATTATTATAAATCTCATATTTCACCAGAGCTCATTGATAATTAAGCTCATATTGCACTACAGCTAATTATACATGTCCAAGTTCATTGCACTTTACACAGTTACCGAGTTGCATGAAAGTAGCATGCGTGGGGCGGGAGGTGAGATGATCAAGATTTCTTTTGTGGTTGTGGTCAGAGAAAAGGTCTTACCGCAACCCATTCGATTTTTCATTTATTGACTTTGCAAACGAAAAATACCGGCAAATATTGAATCTAAAACTTGTACCAGAAAAAAAGTTTAATTCCGTTTCATCTCTATAGAATTGTATATTTTTTATGTAAGGATCTTTTTTTATGATATCAGCAGGCAAACATTCTATCCACATGGCTGGCTACATTTATCTACAAAACAAAAATAACCATAATTATTACATCTTTCAAATTCAAATAAAAGTACTTGTTAAAATAAAACCAAATATTTTTTTTTATTTAAAACCATCAAGTACAAATTCCCCTTACACCGTCTATATAAGACATATTTTAATGAAGGGAATGATGATGACCTACAAACGTGAAATCCAAGAAATATCTTAAGAGAAAAGAGGCACCGGGAAGGAAATGAACTTCACGAGGACACGATATCATACCGCGGGCCTTTCTCGCGAGCGGCGTAAGAAGATTACCAAGAGGTTCTTCATATCCGAGCAGTTAGTTTTCTTCTACTTTATCATGCGTTGCTTTTGCCGCAACGCATCAATGGTTAAAAGTGATCGCTGATCAAAGTGATAGATAAGTGAAGAGCCTTTCATAGGATTACGTTTATCTAACCATCTGAGAGATACAGACGTGTAAAACCGTCAACTAACTGACTGGTTTTCAAGCAACACAATTATTATTATTTTTTAAATATATAAATACATAAATTTATTCATTTTATTTAATTTCAAGATTTGAGGCATGGAGTAAGTTTTTATAACCTTTTAGTACCACAAAAACATAATTTTAAAAAAAAAATTGAAAAAAAAATCAGTTAAATATTTCAATTTAAGTTTCATAAAGTGAAAAATAATTATTTGATAGTTTGACTCTTTAAAACAATGTAAATAGATTTTATGAGTTTAAAAAAGACATGAATTTCAGAAAACAAAACAAACTTCCCCAATGTTAACCTATGGGGGAATTTTATAAATTTATTTATAAGAAGCATCCAGAATATTTTAACTTTTGTTTCCGAACTAGTTGGTATGTTTAGGTATTGATAAACCACACGCTTGTGCTTTTTTTGATTATCTCTTTTTTTATTGGAACACTTTTTTTACGACAAGCAAAACAATGCTTTACAAAGGATTAATACATTTTCAAAAACAATATCAAGGTTTTTACTACACACAAACTTATTTTTATCAATGCTAAGTCACACCAATAAATTTAACGCCAGCAGTCTGCGCGATGTAACTGGTGTGGGTTCGATTCCCACCTTCGCTCTGAGTGTACTTTCCTTTCTCTGTGACAGTAAAGATTCTTTCTGTGTCTTAACGAAGGCTTATATGTGCGGATCTCTGATCAACCACACAAAAGCCGCAATATTATATATGTACCTACCCCTACCAACAAATTCGGAACCAATGGGTAAGAAGTTATGGATCCTAGTCGTGAAAAACTCTAAGTTAACATTGAGGAGTTAGTTTCGTTTTTGGAAATTCATGTTCCCTATGTTTCGACAGGAATTAAGCGAAGTAAATTTATGAGGACAATTACGAACTTGTTAGTATGTTTTCATCTAGGAATTTGGAAAGATTAGTTTTCGAGTTCTCTATTATGTAGTACGGAATAAGAGATGGGATAGGTGCTTAGCGGGAAAAAAAGTGAAGTAAAGTTTTGAAATTTGCAAAGTCAATGGTGATCCGTCTTAACTAAACACACTGCGCACTTTAAATGAGATTTCTAAACGAAACCACTAATTTTATTCCATAAGAATAGTTAATTAAAAGCTATAAATATATCATTTGGTGCAGTTGAATAAATTTTAATTTTAACGACATACACTATAGTATTTACTTGGAAAGAAATTAAATATAGCAAATTAATAATTTTATAACACATTAAAATAACTAAATTATACACAAATAATATTGAAAAATGGTGTATAAATTTTTGATAAAATAATAACATAATTTTTTTTAAATATTTTAATAGTAATTCACAAACCAATATATAAAATAACAGCAAACTAACTACTTTCATTATCCAGAAAGATCAATCAAAATAAGCGGGCTGTAACAAGAATCTTACTTATCACACAGATGCAAAAACTGCACTCAATTTAGCAGTAATTTCATTCATATATTTATGCAAATACTAAATGAGTTTAAATCATATTCACCATTACCATTACCGATACTATCTTCTGTGATCCATCACTACAAATACATTTGTGATTTTTTTTTAAGAATTAATTATTATTGTAGTTAACGGAAAGTTGTTTTTGAAGACAGCATTATTTAATTGTATATTCATAAATATGTTCCGGTTTCTTTCTCAAGTATGTTACCTGTGTTTTATTTTAATTTTTAAGGTCGTACCTTGTCCTGCGCTGGCATTAGGTCACTAAATTTAGTTTAGTAAAGACTGAAGTTTAAAAGGTCTATAGTTTTATACCATATGTCCAAACCAACTTAGTAAACGATGGTGTTTTAGCTTAAGGAACAGCATTTGGGTTCATTATGAACAGTGTATATCCTTTTTCCTATAGTGGTACACAAATGTTTACCTTTGTGCACTGTAAAGAAACTGTTGTTTTTACATTTAAAAACTGTCAACTTTGACGCCAGATTTTTTACAGGTAAACAGTCATTTTAACAGGGACAAACTGTTATTTTAGCTGGTAAAACTGTTTAATTAGAGGACGTGAAAAGAGTCACGTGGTTGAGATTATCGTTAAGCACTAACACCCAAGCTAGCCCTCGCGACCGAGGAATTACTTTGTCGCAGACGGTTCAGTATTTTGCTTTCGCTCAAGAGGTTCCTGGATCAAAACCGGACCAGGTCCTTACCTCTTCTAGGACTCTGTCGCTAGGGCTAGTATTGTGTTTTTTATTTTAGCAAGGAGAAAACGTTAAATTAACAGTTTTCCCTGCTAAGTTAAAAGTTTCTCCCTGTTAAAAAAAGTTGTTTCAGCGGTTAATTTATTGGGCAGTTTCGATTAAAGCTGGAGTAAATATGATCTTTTAATCACCAAAAACTTACAGAACTCGTTGTTTTATTAATAGCACACCAAAAATATACATTTTTAACAATCAAATTCCACTAAATTGACGTGATCATCAGCAAATGTTAAACGCTAATTTTTCTAAAAACTAATTGCATAATACATCTAAACACATAATTGTTTGAAAAATATGTTTACATAAGGAATATATTTTTCATGGGTGAAGAAGATAGTCGAAGAAAATTTCTTCCGTTTGAATGTTCCGTGCTTTATTATAAGCGGACGTTATTAATAAATCTTGCTGATTTGGTTTATTGAAGAGAGCAACGTTGTGTTTTGTTGGCGAGATATAATTAGATGGGCGGAAAACTAATTGCTGACTTAAGATTCTAAACTCCCAAGTTATATATATCAACTCAGTAAACAAGAAATGATCTTATATTTGCCATACGAGAAGAAATATTTGCCCCATAGAAAATTTGCCCCAACTTGAACTTTCTGCTTAAGATTAACTAAATAAATATAATATGAGACGAATGAAAAAATGAAAGCCATTATAGTTGTGAACAATTTATGTAATGCCAATTAAGTTACACAAAAAACGAATTTTAAAATTTTATAGTTCGGTTTCATTTGGAAATGAAGTTGTTTATGATATTCACGAAGTAGTCGTTAAAGGGTTATGTTAGATTTCAAACTCATATATCGACTCTAAAGTACAATAGGGCTTCGTGCAATCAATACATTCATTATTTTGCTTAAAACAAAATACGACAGATTTGTTTATTAGTTGATCGTCTTATCATTATTTTTTTAATTCATATCTATGACACTAATAGGCACGATAACTCATACATTCACATAAAAAAATGTAAGCACGGGCTTCATTCAAGGTTTCTCTTAACCCAACATCCCGTAATGGCAAAAGACAACATTGTATTTCCCCCCCCCCCCCCCCCCACTACGTTTGGCAGGGAAATTGAAATACTTGTTTTTTCAACCCAGAATAAAACAAAGGGTAATTTAGCTGAAACTTTCTGAACCGTATCACGCCAAACAGCAATAGGCAAAGATCCGAGAGTAATATGAAGAGTATCATCAAAGGTAACGCCAACGCATCTTTTTTAGCCGACGGGTATATATACCTGGCGAGAAGGGAAAAAAAAGAATTATTATAAGTTCTAAATTGTTCATTTTGAAAAGTATATTTGCATTGACTGGATTGCATGTATTTGGGGATGCTTCCGGTTGCCTTTTCATAGCATATTTTTCGAGCTTTAACGCAACTAATGAACGTCTTGTAATTGAATCTCCAGTCTGATGCTAAGGTCGAATATATTAACTTTTTAGTTTTTAAGAGTGAGTTGCACGTGTGTGATTAATAAATATTGGTTAAAAAAGTTTGATTTGTTGCAATACATTTTTGAAATAGAGGAAACAAGAGAGGTATGAAATTTTGCAACGCTTTCCTACGCCCTTTTTATTTTTAATGCTATTATACAAAGTTTAATTTGGCTGACATTTTTTTTGTACGCTTAAAAACCGATTTCTTCAGGGAAAACTCCACTCCTACTCTTATAAATTGGGTTTTGCTACGATAAATTTCACTTTAACCTCTTAAGACCCGAGCAAAATCCTACATGTATACCTATATACATAAAAGGCGACTTCTGTTTGTCTGTTTGTATAGGACGCAAAAACTTAAGAACCACGCAACAGATTGTCACGAAATTTGGCACGAAAATTCATCTCATCTCCAGAACAAACATAGGCTAAGAATTTTTCGAATCGGACCATTCCTTCTATCGTTTTCGAACGTTTTAAGGGAAAAAATACACCACTTTCGCTCAAATCCGATCATTTTTTCTCTTTCGTGATGCCATCAGGCAGAAAAATTTAAAAAAAACTTTTTAGAAAACAATTGAAATTGAAAATGTTTAATTTATTTAATATTTGTTCATTGGCTTCAAAAACAAAATTAATAATTTGAAAAAATAGTTGGATATGTTTCAAGTTACGTAATCCTACCAGTCTCCATTCTATTATTTTATTGTGTACATATGATTTTAATTATAAATTTTTTAAAAGCATAGTTAACCTTTAACTGAATTATGTTGTTTTTTGAAGACCGTTGCACTACAGATGCATATTAGGGTTTCATGTCTTCCTTCTTTCGCCAATTACTTTGCCAAACTCGCCAAATTATTACAAAGAACGTGCAAAAGAGCATTTTTTTAAATAGCTGGTTGGTTGTGCGATGGACTTTGCGCTAGAGCTGAATGGGTGTAATGGTAGCTATATATTTTCCTCACCAAATTTTTCAAACACGCCAAATGAGCTAAAATGTTTTTATTCGGAAAATTACTGCGACATTATCTGTTAATTTTATAGCATTTTTTAAATTTTGAATTTTTTAATGTAATATAAGTAGCGGGATTTTGTACTTTAATAACGAACGGTATCAGCAACATAAGCTTATTAAAAAGCAAATAAACTTATAAAAAAATGCAAATCGTTTGCTGTTTGCTGGAGTAGCTTATTTTTAATTCTTGCTGATTATTTTTTTTACTTAAATATGCATTCTCTTTAATTTGAGCTTCTTATCAAAGGTATTTTTGAAATTAATATTAATTATTACAATATCCAAGATGGGTAATTAAATGGAAAAAATTACTGGGTAATCTTCATATCTTATGTAACTCAAATGAAAGAAAAAATAGTTAAATTGACTATAAAACTATTTTTTCACCTCTACCCGTGCAACGTCGGGTATAACAGCTAGTTCTTATATATAATATAAACAAATTTTTCATACAAATATATGCTAAAGAGTATGTTTTTCAAAGAAATTTTTAAAAATATGTTTATAGTTACTAAATATATGTCTTAGGGGCACGCCTTAAACTCTAAAAATCCACATTTTTCGTGCTATAGTTGCAACAAAAAAGGCCGTATCACTTTTTTGTAGTTAACAGATTCTTTTAACATTGTTTTTAAATGCAAAATGCCTTTAAAATTAACTACTAAAATAACTTTTTGAAAAGTTTGAATTGTCCTTTTTTAAGAACACTAATATTTTAATAGTTGTTAATTGTTTAATAGTTGGTAGTTGTTTAAATTTTTTGTTACAACTATAAGATTATATGGATGGTAATCTGTAACTGATGCGACTTCAGGCGATCATGAAAAATTAAAGTAAGCTTGATATATCCATCGAGTTTTGTTGAAGTGCAATATTTTACCTGATTTGTCAAGTTTCATAACTTAGCAATGGTTAATCATAGTTGCTTGGCACATTAATAAGGATACACCCGGGTACCTGAAGTGAAACTTGTATATAAAGCAAGTAAAAATAATTTTGAGATGTATAATTTAAAAAAAAAAAAATTAAAGCTTGTACTATTTTTTAATTCTCATTCAGTAGAAAAAATCGTACGTAATAGCATTTCTATATTTCTGAAGTTGGTTAAGAGATAATTAGCTTTATTTTTAAAGAAAGGATGTCAGAAAGCCTGCATCATAATGCATCGAATTCCTTGACATGTATACAATTTAATATAAAACCATGTGCAAGTAACGATTAATATCTTTAACTATTACTATATCATTCCTAAATCAGCGCAAGAAGCTTAACACATTATTCTATCTGCAACAAAGCGTGAAAGTAAAAAGTTTTCCTACATACCCCCCCCCCCCTCCCCCATCAAACGATTAAATCTAGGAATGTAGCTCCTATAAATAAAAGGAAACACTTATTTCATAACCTAAAAACATCTTTGAAACTTTCTTTTGTATAAATATATAAGAAAAATGTAGTTTATCATACTACAATCAGATTGATACACAGATGTAGAAAACACATTTGGATTGCGTGTGTGTGGTCCCAGATTATTTAATTTATATTGTTATTTCTGTTTCTTTGCAAAAACTAGACAGGCTGTGATTTTATACTTGAAGCCTTGGTCTATTCTTTTCAGAGTAACTTTTTTTAATGTAATTATACACGGGAACTAGTATTAAGTAAACAAACGAATTCATATTTTGTTTGAAATTTATGTAAGAATATAATTGTTATTTTGGAGTTTGTATAAAAAAAACTGTTTAAGCAACGAAAGTAGTCGTAAACTTCAAAATTCGGAAATGGTTTGAGCAAAATACTTTAAGTAATAATAAATATGACGTCGTTACTTGAAAATCTATACTATTAATATCTCCAACGGTGTCATTTTTTTTATAAAGTTATAGAATTTTAATTTATTAAGTAAAATAATTTGTTATTATACGTTAAAGTAAAAAAACATTTAAAATCCCTAAGGGTTTTTCAATATGACGTAATAACGTCATTCAAAAAAAAAATCCACATTAAGTAATTTCAACCGGATTTTGTATCATGTTATATCGTGAATAAAGATGATAGAAAATCTAGAACATTTCTTCAAAACAACCCATTTCAAAAATAAATGCTTACTGACTACTCGGTAACATTTAACACGAAACCATCTCATCACGAAAGTTGTTCAACTGTCACTGCAATCTGAATGCGCTGTCATACGAACAGTATATTATGATTCGCAGGAGAAGTCATCCACCCATGAAGACATGTTATTGTTAGATAATATAAGTTTGATCTTATAAAGTGGAAGATGCGATAAACATAAAAATAGAATCGTAACTTACCTGTATTTATTACATAAACAGCGTTAAGGAGTGTAGTTCTTCTGTTACGCTCCATGAAGCTATTTTGATTTCTTTGCTCCAGAAGGAAGCGAAATTATATGATATGGTGATGCAGAGATAGATAAATAAAATAAAATGTAGAATATCCCTCTCTTACGTGTTATATGGTCTGCTAATCGAAGTTTGTTGGTTTTTTTAATTGTTTTCTTTTATGTAACTATTTGTATGTGGGGGAGATATTTTTTTCAATAATTTTTTATAATTATGAAATATTAAGATTCAAATTTCGTTTATTTATACTTAAAATGAATTTAAATAAATATTATTTAAGAAAGGCTTTTCATGTTAAGCTATTTTGTTTCGGGACGGAACATTTTATTGTAGAAACGATAGGTTGGTTGAATGAATATTTTATAAATATATAAAGAAATAAAAAAAATTGACTGTTTTGATGATATGCATGACGTCATTACAAATGTATAGGGGCTCAAAAGTAATTTATACAACATATTTCAATTGTATTATCTTTTTAATATAGCCATTTCCAATAGTTACCATATTTTATTCAAATGAAACAGAACCATTAGTTTGTAATTATAACCTATTGCATTTTTTATAGTTGAAAATTTGTATAAGAAATGTAAATGCGGTGTTTTTTTAATGCATATGTTCTATTTATATTACGCATTGACAAAAAAAAAATAATGAAATGTTGTGATTTCTAAAGAAAGAAGTAGTTATTCTGAGAAGTAAGGTTTTTAGAATCAGAGTCAACATGTTCAGTTTATAGATAATGTCTTTTGATCAAAACTATTTATTAAATTTCGGTCAATCTTTGGAGGCCGAACACAATGTCTCCCACGTTCAAACAGCACTACATGTTTTTTTCCCATTGTGTAGGGACGGATCTTCCATGAGGTCCGCAAGCCTGGGAATAGGGTCCCCAAATTTTAGGGCTTCTAAATTTCAGTTTCTTTTATGGAAAATGTTGTGGATCCTCAAAATTTTAGTGAATTTTTATATTTTTTAGAACCCCACTTTTTTTAAACATGACTTTGATTCAATATGGATTGGTCTGATCACTATAATAAGAAAGGGAATAAAAAAAAATTATACATTAACCAACTATTACTATAACTACGGGCAATCATACACACGAATTTTCGCAAGGGACCCCAAAATCTGTTGTGCTAATAGTCTGTGTTGTACTAGATCAGGCCCGTATAGCTATCTCAAAACTCTCCAAAAAAAATCTTTCGAACCATGAAAACTCATCAGAAACCTGTCAGATTCAAACAATAGGCGACTGATAGAATGTTAATTGTTCTTTAGACAGCCACGCATCCATCTTTCATTGTTGGTGCGAGTAACGGTCCATTTGTGATCGTGCTTTTATATCCAGTTCAGGATATATCATTGAGGCGGATGTGCAGGATATATGACTAGAAAATTAATTCATCGCCGTCTTTGGAATGTCAATTAAGGTCATTTGTCTAGCAAGAAAAATTTGTCCAGCATAAGAAAAGATTTATTACAAAATGAGGTTTTGTTGATTAAAGTGGGACTTATGAATAAAAGTTTGAATAACACATGCGGGTATTTCTATATAACTGAGAATTAAAATATTTATTAATTTTTTTTGCGAATAGAACGATGGAGAAATGGAAAAAAGTAATTTGTACTTTAGTTAAAATTATGTTTTAAAATTTATTTGAGTTTAAGTGTAGGTAATATATTTGAGGAGCTTCCAGTTTTGTGTATTGCAAAAATCAGCCAATGCGTTAAAAAATTGAAATATGCAGCTTAATAATAATAATCATCCATTTAGATTGAACTCTATCATTGTTTGTAGTTTCTGAAAATGTATGTACTGTTTTTTTCTGCAATTAATAGGGTTTTTTTTGTATTTTTTCGAATATTTTAGTTGCAATGTTACAGCTTCTCACTCATTCACCAATAATTTAAAATTAAATTAATATCTTACCAAACCACTATGACGTGAAACTGCCATGCGATTATAAAAGAGTAGCTGCTGATAAATCAACCATCAGTTGTTTTCTTCTATGACTGATAACATTTTTTATAATATTTTTATATCAAAAATGACATGCGTATTTTTTATTAATGCCACTCCCTCACACTCATTTATACATTGTACGTAAGTGAGAGGAGTTTTTACAAGTATCTAATTATAGGCATTTAGATGTAGACTAACATACAATCACTAAATCTTTTTAAAAATTCTTTGAAAATGAAAAAAATTGATATTTTCTAAAAACAATTCAAAGAAAATTCTAAAATTTTAAATTTTAACGTTTGATAAGTCATTAACAACGGTTTTTCTTATATTTAGTTAGTCTTCATATATTGAAAACTCATTCTAATAATAAAGATGTTTTATATTTTCGGTGGAAAAATGTAGTTTTGCAATTTCCTATAGTTTATATTCTAAGTCTCCATGCAAGCATTCAAAATATTTGTCGTTTTTAATTATTTTTAGTAGCAAATTGTACATTCACCGGTATTATACATTCTCCGGTCCACGCTCGTTAAACCAAACACGACTTCACGATAGGGATTCTGCGTCTTTTTCTATGATGATTACGAACATTGATGTTAATTATAAACAACGATCAGGTTACAAAAACAATGTCTATTATAATTTTTAATATGCATTTAAACAATTGATGTTAAATGGCATTGAAATAAAAATAATGCAATTTTTTACCCTTCATTTTCTGACCATTAAAAAGACTATATGATGTATCTGAATGTGTAAAATTAATTGAAATTTTTTTTTATTTACAATTTTTTATTATAATTTTATTTACAAGTTTTTGAATGCAATTTGTCCCATTTACAGAGAATGACCCTTATACCCCAATGAAAATAAATAACTTCCTTATACAAACACCTCCGTTCACCATCTTCTAGTCAGCGGAAAACGACTTTTATTCGACTGCCTTTTACAGCCTTAATAGATGATTGTGCCCCGGAACACGAATTAATTTTCAATTTTACCAGATACATACCACAAATATTTAAAGCAAAATTAAAAACGTTCTTAGTTTTGTGCTAGTTGAAGTATCTTTCTCTTTGAACTTTAAAAAGCCTTCAAATATATAATTTTAGCAAAAATTTAATGTAAGTAATTCTGCCTCCATTCTACTCAATTGTCCTTAGTATAGTTATTTGGCAAATTGAAAATCTTTGGTTTGTTAATAATTCGCATTCTATCAGCTGCACTATGGGCTATTTGTGACTGTTCGGGTTCTATCTCGAGCAAAAAGCGACCAACTTTCCGGTGAATAAATCTGTGGACACGAGCAAATCAGCTAGCAATGTGTAACGAATTCCGGAAATAAGCTCGTCTAAGACTATTTTTAAGTAAGTTCCATGCCCCAATTAAAAAGCTCTGCTGAATCGCATCCGAAAGTCATGTCAAAACCCAGTGATCTATATTTTCCGGTGCTGCATTTTTTACTACCAAGTGCCTTTTGGGTATACCGCAAAAGAAAACTACATTCCTCGATTGACCCCCAATGAATAAGGCCCTTTTGGTCTTTCATTCATATTAAAGATGAAATACATCGTGCCAATATCTCCATTGAAAAAGTATCAATTAAAATAATTTTTGTATGAGTTCATTGATAAGGCTAGCTTAAATGGCAATCCTAAAGAAAATTTTGATTCTGAATAACATTTCACATTAGAATTTTCTTTTTAAATTCATTGTTCATTACTGAAAATATAATTTTTTTTAATATGAAAATTTAGAGATTGCGATGGTCTGTTACACTATATTTTATTCGTGAAGGGTATAATAGGTCACTAATCGAACTACTAACTTGGTATTAAAAATGACAATAAAAAATCTAGACTAAAATATCATTGTGAAAATCATGGTACCCTGAACTGTGGTTGGTAAAAGTTACTGGCTTACATAAAAGTGTAAACCACACTTAAAGTTTATGATTATAAACCATAAAATGTCTTCTCGTTGAAGAATTTTAATTTGTTAGAGGTCAGCTCGGCCATTTTATGAATGACAACACAAGAAAAAAAACTGAAAAAAAAAACAAGACGAAGTTTTTTTTAGGTTTGGAGGTCGTCGTGTACTCTGAGGCTTGGTGCATTTCATACAACCAGAAATGGATACACAGCTAGAATTAAGTACGAGAGCATCTTGTTACTCTGCTCCTGTTGTTTAGATTATCGGAGAACAGATAATGAGAACCCGATAAAGATTTGAATGTTAGGTAATTATTATGTAAAAAGTGCCTTTTAACATGGTATCAGATTCTGAAGATGCAAGTATAAGAATAAACTTTACATTTGTCCTGTCTTAGAGCATCTTGCTACTCTGCCCCTTTTTTTTATTATAGGAGAACAGATAATGAGAAAACGGTGAACATTTCAATATTAGGTAAGTATTATGTAAGCAGTCCCTTTAAACATGGTATCTGACTCTGAAGATGCAAGTACAGGAATACAATTTACCTTTGTATAATTTACATTTGTATAATTTTTTTTAAAAAAATTCAGTTAGAAAATTTGATTGAAGTATATATGAAAGGCTAATGGAGACTTGACAAATAAAAAAAGACTCTTGAATCACGATAAACTTCACTGTCTGATAGTAAATTGAAGTCAAAAAGTTACCTATCACGTCGATAGCTGCAGTATACATATAATAAACGCGAGTGAGTAATAGAAAATATCTGGTTTCAATAGAATACTGTAGTACAATTAGAAATGAATTATAGAGCTTTCTGTAAGTAATGCCACCAAAAAAATCGAATTGTATATGTGGACCACCTTGAACATTGGTGTGGTAATAAGAACGAGACCTATTTCATGGGTCTACATGTTAATTACTTCTTGGAACAAGAAGTAATGTATATTCTTTTTCTAGTTTGCCTAGACGAAATTATTAATTATTTAAATTATTCAAACGAAAATATTCGGAAAGCTTTCTTATAATTATGTACGACATTCTTGTTACATTGATCAGTTTATTTCATATCTTTATTTTTCTCTTCTTTTAGACTTTCTCTAAAAAACACACATTCAACAAATTTAATTTAGAAAAAAAGTTTTTTTTCTTAACGATCAGAAGTTATACAGAGGAGCATCCAGAAATTGGTTTGGAGGATTAGACACATTTTCAACACTTTTAATTAACGTATCCAATTGATTCTCCATTAAAATTAATTAATTATCAATCCTTATTAATAACAAATCTATTAATTTTTTGTCCAATTTAATTAATTAAAATGTTGTTTCACGCATGATTTCAAAAAATCTGAATTTATCTAGTGCAATCTAATTTCACTTTAAGGGCTCGATTCTTCAACCAGCGGGATAAAAATAATACAGACATAACAATAACTAGTTCTCCGAAAACATCTAAATCCCGCATACCTAACCCGAGGAGACTGCCAACAGGCATTTTTGACATTCAAAACTATGCTAACACCTGCAAAATGTGCTCACAGCAGCTCTTCAAGTTCGTGACCTTTCACTCAAATGTTTCCTGACTCAGGGCGCTTCCATGCTTAACAAGAAACGTTTCAATGGAGTCAATTGATTTGTTGCGATCAACCCATTTGGCTTACAAAAGATTGAAATGGTTAATTGGATCTGCGAAACTGCTAATGGGAAGACGCATTGTTGTGTAAGGCGATTAAGAACTAGGTTTAACCCTATTATTAGAGTCGGCGGTGTTGCTTTGACAGAATTGTTAATGAATTTTGATGAGTAATGTAGTATTAAAACCTTCTGAAAGGCCTGAAAATTGCATAATATGTATGGTTGTTTTCACTGCATAAATTTAAAATTAAATTTGTTTCAATAGAATATTTGTTTCAAAATCAGAAAAAGGTTTATTTTTGAAGAAATGATTTTAAGAATATTTCCGAATGGAAAAAACACATTGTGAATAAATATTCATTAATTGTAAAATTTAAGGTTATTGTAAGAAAGACTGGTACATAAAATGCGGAAACAGCCGGGTTTACCGATCGGGGGATTAAGAGGTTAAAAATCAACCTTCAAAACGCAAATCAAGTTAAAAGATCTTAAGAAAGCTAACCCTTTTTGACATAACTGTGGTGTTCATTCAGTCTGATACCCAATTATCAAAAGTAACAATGGGTTGTTTAAGGTTTTAGTGAATCTGATTTAATTAACAGGGGATAAATAATGTTGAAGTGCCCTTAAGATCTTTTAAGTTTTCATTTGCGTTTTATAAGTGATTTTTTAAACTCTTATTAATAATGCAAAGATTTTTGGACACATTTTTTTCATTTAGAATTCCTCATTTGCTGCAACAATGCCCAAAACTCAACAAGAAGTTCTAAAAAACCTAAAATAGCCTACTTTCCTGTTACTCAAATACTTACTAAAACTCTTATCTTGAAAAAACTAGGTTCGTTACAGTGAGTGACATTAACAACCGTTTCTACATTAAATTTATATACATTAGAATAAATTTCACTAAACACAGCATCCAGCTATAATTTCATTTCCTTAAATCCAATTATTTTCATTAATTTTCTATCGCAAATGAAATAAACATTACTTATCGTCTGCATGATTTAATTGCAGTTATAAATAAATATTTAATTATTCGTTGAACAAAAACTATAAAACTACTAAAAAATACACTTAAAATAGGAAATGTAAATTAACAAGTAGGTTAGTAACAGAATCTGTCACTTAACCCGCTTCCACACAACAGTTGTGTTTAACAGATAAAAAGGCGGCAAACAAAGCATTAATTCAGACATTTATCCGTTAAATTCGGCTAGTTTCATTTATTTTATTTCGAAAATTAAATGATTATTACTTAAATCGTTTGCAAAATTTTTAAAATATTATCAAAGAATAAATATGTAATATTCCTCGCTTTTAAATAAAATGAAAACATTTTATTTCAACATAAAAAGAATCTAGTGAAATATATTTGACGTCATTTTAAATTGATCGATGTCTCTACAATAAATTTATTTTAATTTATTGTCTAAAAGAATTAAAGTTTCTCGAGTGATTGTTGCGATGGCAATGGAGATTTAATTCTTATAAAAATGTCTTCCTATGATTTTTAAATGAGCATTAAATTTCGAAGCTTTTTAAATAATTGAATTGCTTAAAATTCGAATTCTTTTCTTAAATTTTCAACGCTGAATTTTTTGACGTATATCACTTGTCCATAGCATTTGTAGTTAAAGTCAGCGATTTAATTGACTCGAAATTTAATTTTTTTAATTCCTCGAATTAAAAAAAAAAGAAAAGTAGGCTAAAAATCACGATTTTTTAGGAGATGGTTAATCAGTGAAGTAGGAGAAGCTTACAGTGGCATACCACTACTCACTGAAACCACCAATGGAATCCAAGAATGACAGCAGGAAAGAACTACTATGTCACGTGAAACAAGCAAATTTTACTAAATTTTGGAACAGCTAATAATTAAGCATTTTAATGCACTACTATTATGTGCATAAAGAGCACGTTATCTGTTTATAGGTATACTTGGACGCATCACTGTAAAATATTTTGCTGTTACGTTATTCCACAAAAACCTGATGGCAGCAAGTAATGATGCTTCCTGAAAGATGGAGCAATTTTACACTATAAGAGAAGTAAACTTACACAAAAAGTAAACTTATACCAAAATGGAGTAAAATAACCTATGACAGCCTCCAAGTATCTGGTCGAATTCCACATCTTTTATTATAGACTGCATTACTAGATTATTACACTAACAAGTGTAAAACTACGTAGCAAAATTTTGCTGTTACAAACCCAAGAAAATCTTCATTTAAGAAATAAACCAAATGAAGTCTCCATCGGGACATAAATTCAATTAGTGATGTGATCGGGTAAATTCCCAATGGATAGGGTATTTATAAATGGGTATTTACCCTTGTCTTGGGTAAACACCCAAAACTAGGGTATTTATTACTTTAAATTGTGTTGCTATGCATACAATATTGTTTTTAAATTTAATAATTTACAAATACACTTACACACATAATTCACCCCACGAATTCATTGTAATTATTATTCTAAGTATTCTAAAAAATGTGTATCTAAAATTATAAATACCCAAACCTTACTCTCCGGACGGCCTTAAAAAACATTTTTTATAACAACGTGCAAAAAAGTTCACTTTTTTATATCATACTCATTCATAAATCGTTGCGAAAATGACACTTTACGTGCTTGCGTCACAAACAGTGTACGAAAATTTGGTTTTCGGCACTGGTGTGGTAAAGTAAATAAGAGTATCTGATTGGTAGAAAAGCAAAATGATGTCATGAATATCTCCATGGAAACTAAATGGTCACGAAACTCAGTTAATTCTATTGGTTCATTACTTTTGCATTTTCTAATCTCCATGGAAACTAAAAGTATTACAAAAATTATTAAAGGAAATGAAATAAGATAAAAGTAGGAACACAAATTTCACTCCAAACAGTACTTTCCTGGAAGAAGATTCGACCAAACTTCCTTAGCTGCTTTGTTAATTTAATCTGGAAGTTGGTCGAACATCATTTCAAATTCATTTTCACCTATGTTCGGTAGTTCTAATTAATGTAAATACTATTTTGATTCAAAATAGAAAAGTATTTTACAACTTTTCTTTCACTACTTTGCATTTTCGAATATCTCCATGGAAACTAAAGGATGTCATGAAAATCACTCATTGGTAGAAATACTTTTTTGCACGTCATTATAAAAAATATTGTAAGCAAGCACGTTCCGAATAATACTTTATTAAGCTCGTGTCATAATTTCACTCGCTCGTACCTCGCTCGTGAAATAAAAGCCACTCGCTTAATAAAGTATCATTTTCGGAACTAGTTGCTTAAATAACTATTCTAGTTGAGGAAACTTGCTGAAAAGTCATTACAAATGTTTTTTTATTGGAATTAATCATAGAATATGATCACCTACTATATCGTCATACTTTAATGAATGTATTATTCTATTTATGTATTTTACTTACAAACTAAATATATCAATTGCTGTTGCATAAATAATCATTAGATACTCAGCAATTGCACACTAGCGAAACTTTATTACAGCTTTTTTAACAATGAGGCGTGAATCTTCATGTCACGCTACAATTGACTGGATTCACAATTATTATTAACGAAAGCGTTATTATCTTTTTTGGGAATTTATAAATATCGGTTATAAGTCATGTTTATTATGCGTAAGAGAGGATTTGATTTTTCTGATTAGAGAAAACACTTACTATAAAAAAGAAAGTTTGATTATTTTCTTTTTTTTTATTATTTAATTTTTAACTGAGTATAATTTGATAATTTGTACTCACACTTAAAATGAGAGAATCATTGAAATACACAAATATTGACAATTTATAATTTCCAAGGCGTTTGCGCAATTACTTATCTATTATTTGCTGACTAATTATAAAAATTGCTTTCCTATAGTCGTTAAAAATTATCATGATTTGGGTCAAATTACCTTTAATGTATTATTTGAGTAACAGAGTAACAGTATAAGACATCGATACTTTTATTTTCAACAACCGATAAAGCTTGTATTACTGTTCCTGGACCTATTCTTAATCATGTTACAAAAGTTTTAAAACGCGTATGTTTGTCATTATCACCATTGCTATTACAATAATCATCATATCGCATTTTTCGCGTCAAATTAACTTAACGGACGAAATTGACTTTTTGAGTCAAATTAACCAACTTGAGCTAATTAGAATCTGTACTAATTTTATCTATTCTTAGCCTTATGAGTGCTACACTACACTTATTTTTTTATTTTATGCACTAGTCATCATAGAAATAATAATAAAAAATTTAAAATTATAAATTTTTGCTTATATTCTTTTTTTTTGTGTTAGGAAGTGATTTTGAGGTCATTTGTTAAACATAATTAAGATTTTCTGGACATAAATGGGATTTCAAAAACTTAATTTTAAAATGTAAGAATGATAACAACCATGCATTTTTGCTCATTTACAGACCGTACGGAAGATTGATTAATTATTACCCGTGTGTTACAACAAACAGTAATGAACTGTTTCATACACAAAATGCAATGGAAAACACTATTTCAAAGGGTTCAGTTCATAGGTACGCCACTGTTTCATGTAAATTGTACAATGAGCCATGATGAGACATCATTACTTTCATAATTTTAATTGCGCCTTGAACAGAATACTATTAATGACTTTGGTTGAAAATTTGTAACATAACTTTTTAAGGAGACCATTAAAAGGTCTACAATGGATTTAATTTTACATTTAACACGCACTCGGTAGTCATCGTGCAAAGAAATGTATGTGCCTGCATGTATTTAAAGTAGGACAAAGTGTCATTCTTTTAATCTGTATCGGTCATTTTGACAGTGAAACCGAAGCAACCAATGAAATCGAAGTACGTTTAAAAGGGAAACAAGAGCGTTACATCATCTGAAATATTTCCATGGATTAAATTAAAAAAAAAAAACATTTATTTTCAATTTTGAATCTTTTGCAAAGAAGTGTACAACATTTCCAAAAACGGTGAGAGGGTTAAACCCACAGAGATAGTTAAACCATCTAACCTATTATGATTATACCCGTAGAACCTAATGCCTGTTCGACAGGAACACGAATGATGCAACCGAATTAAGTTCACGAGCTTTCGTTTATGCAATTAATAACACGTTCCTCGGGAAGCTTTCGAATCTCTGGTATTTTCTTCCACCGATTCCTCCCCAAGGAAAAAAGGCATTGACCGCATCCGCCAGGGTCACTGGGTCAAGTTCGCGAGTTCAGTTCTTCCTCAAGAGAACTTTTTTTTTTTTTTTGTAGTTATTATTTATGGTTAATGTTTTTCTAAAAATTTGACAAATGACTTCGCAATTGATGAGGAAGGAATAATCGGAAATATTCTAAAACGTAAGTCTGAATGTTGTTCGGTTCAGTGGTAATCCGCTTAATTTTACATATGGAGAAATGTTGCTCCAAGGTATTCGGCAGGTTGAAATGGTGTGGAGGATGAAATTAACGTCTGAAAAATTTTAGAAACAGAAATAGTCGATATTTGTATTTTAAAAAAATATTTTCAAAATTTGCATTCAAAATAATGTTACCGAAGTTTTTACAAGTCTGTTTCAATTAAACCATGACACTTAATATAATGGGCTTGTTTCAACTCTTTGTCAAAGAAAACAAAGCAACCAATGAAATCGCAGGTCGGAGCACGTGACGTTAGAGAAAACAAATGACTTTGTTATTGGCTTGGTTAAGGTGACGTATTCCGCCCAACTTCCTGATTTTCCTTCGATCGGTGCTCCGATAGGTACTCTCTGCATCTTCCCGTGCTCTTTGATTCGTGGCTCTAGAAAGACTTTAAATTGTTTTTATTAAAAATATTATTATTGAATAAAATTGTAATGTACGACATCGACCAGAATTTCAGATCGTCGTCGTATGTAACACTGTTTTACTTCAAGTGTTTTAACTCAAAATCCCGAAACCCCTTAAACTGTTTCATATAGTTTTTTTCTACATTTATTATATTAATTAGAAATTTAATTCCTGTATATCGCACGTGCTAAGAAAATGAAGCTCAATTTATACTCAGGTAGTTACTTTCCTTTTAGTGTGGTCTTGGGTAACGCTTCTGTTATTTTCAGTTTTAATCTAAGTAAAGCCAATTGGATCAATACTATTGAAGAACCAGATAAATGAACTCATATTACTATTCGGCTCATTTTAGATATTCTTATTCATGTAGCAAGTGTAGTAACAGAGTTCGTTGAAACATTGCTTCAGGCGATATTCATGAAGAGGATCGACCAATTGGCAAATGGGGGAAGATGTCGTGTAACGTTTGAAGAATATTTAAAAGGAAATACGGGAAGTATTTAATAAGACAACGATTATCTGTTTCCATTTAAACTTAATCAGCTATTGTTTAAAAATTTGTAAAATTGTTTTCAAAAGAAGAATTTACAAATTACAATTGTTATTTATGGTTGCAGTTTTTCTAAAGCTCGACGAGTCGTTTCATAGGTGTTGGTTCAATAGAAAATATTGATATATTAACTATGAACTCCTTAATTGATTTTTTAAAAAAATAAGTTACAAGTCAAATATGTTACTATTACATTTCTTCAATGAAACTTTCATACTGTTCATGAGTTTTTCATAATGTTCGAAGAAATGTAAATTAAATGATGCTATGATAAGTTTTTGCTTGCATTTTCAGAGCTTAACTATATGCATAATTTTTTTTTGAACTTTGAACAAATTTAGCAAACGATAAAGACTATTAATTGATTATAAATTAAAATAATACTAATGAAAATGGCTGATTGTGACTTTGAAAGGGTTAATTATTAGAACTTTAGATAAAGGCCGCGTATGTCAATTTTCTTTCTAAGTTCTATAAATATATAGAATGGAAGCGGTTCTAACAGTCACTGTTACAAAAATCTAATTAGTTTTGGAATTTCATAACATTTCCGCCAGTTTTGGTCTGCTCTCTTCTTAGGAATTTTTCATTAACGATAATAGGCAAGAAAATTTAGGGGCGTAGGTACATATATATCCCGGTTTGGGTGCTTGATCAGAGACACGCTTATAAAGCCTTCGTCAAGTAAGACAGACACGGAAAGAATTTTTACTGTCACAGAGAAAGTAATATACACCTAGGGCTAAGGCGGGAATCGAACCCGCTCAAGCTACAGCGCGCAGACTACTAGCTTAATGGTCCGAACTACTCGGCCATTCGGGCTCCAAGAAAATTTAACATGCGAAGATAAGCTTTCTACTTAGGTTTACTTAAATAATGAAAGATTATCTAAACAAACAAAATATAAGACAAAAGAAGACCACATTACTAAACAGTTCATACAGTGAAATTTTAATGGAACAAGAATTCTAAATGCTTAAAGTTGACGATTTTATTTAGTGAGGAAAATGTTAGCGGTATAGACAAACGGGTTGTTGAGGAGTTAACACAACCAATGTGTTATTTTTAATTTAGAATACCGTTCAAAGTTGTAAGATAGATCGCGCAAAATATCTATCATTAAAATAATGCTTTCTTAACATATATTTAATTCTTTTTCCATGAATAGAACATAAAATTTGCCTGTTTTTTAAATAACCTTCCCACCCTCATTCTTCGTGTTTTTGAAATGTACTTTCAGAAGAAAATAGCTGGATTTTTCTCTTATCCCAGAAATCTCAAAGAACTAAATCTCCTGCGCTATTTACCTCCGACCAAAAATAGTTTCAATCCACAAAATCCCAGAATCTCTGCCAATCAAAATCTAAATACACACACCAAACAAAACACACGAAATCTAAATGACTTCTACAAAAGACACACTTTCGTATGAAAAGACCGACTATATGCTTTTGCTCCAGAGTTTGTTTTTATATCTCTAATGGTATCAGATATGCCCCGACCTTTGATGAGATAATAAAATATGTGTATCTCACACAACAAGTATCGCGTTCTTCTGCCATGGGTGGGCAAACCACTGTAACTATCTGAATGACTTGGACCATTGTTGCGAGCACTTAATTACTCTAGCCTATAAGAAAACATACGGAAATGGGACTCATTATTTCAAAGCAAAATGGTATAATTCATTCTTGTGGTTGCTGCAGTTAACCCGCCCACTGCAGTCTTACTGGGCTGTCCCGATTTCATAATCTTTCTATTTTGTTCGCGCAGCTCAACAAAAGGCTGAACTTAAAACAACTCTCGTTCAAGAAAAGCCGCCATAATGGATCTTGACCTTCATCTTGGGAAGTTTTGGTTTAGGCTGCGCACCTGCACGTTGGGTCGGAAATGAGGGACCCCCTCGGGCTCTGGGTTTGCTTCCTTGGGAAAGAACCATCGCAATAAGTTGACGGATTTCTGTCGAAGGCAGTACTGCCGGAATGTTAACCACTAAATGCATATGGGTGACACAAACCAGTAGTCGGAAAGACATACAAATGATGACGAAAAGATAATCCGAAGTTTTGTATATTTTTATACCATCTGCCTATCATATTTTATTCTACTGTGCAACGACGCTTAAGTGTACAGTACAAAAAGTCAGTAGGCAAGAATAGCATTTTGGTGTCCTTACAAAAAAAATGAAAGTCTTACCACAATTTTACTTTGAAGTGAATGAGTAAAACTTAAAACAGTAATTCATACATTGTTTTGGGTATAAACATTTTTACATCAAGGTAGAGCTCCCTCTCTACAAATATGTTTGTTTTTCATCTATTACATTCCATTTTGAATTTTTTATTTTGAAAAAATAATTATAGTTCAAGAAGGTTATTTTAAAATAAATTAAGTAGTTTTCTAATCATTCTTCTCAAAATTGGAATTTTATAGTTGGTTTTTGCCATATGGCAAAATTTTTAAAAATTGAAATTATTTAAATTCCAATGCAGTTAATTTTTTTCAGTATTTTTCCCATAATGTAAGAGTTAAGATATCAATCGGCTACTTTTATCATTGAAAAATAGTCCTTAAATTTTATTTTTACGAATTTATTGAGACATTGTTGGAAACTAAATATTTTAAACCCTCTGTAGGATAACCAAGTGATAAAAAAACGTCAGCCTGCTTTCGCTTGCTTTCATAAGTATTTAATTTAAATTTTCAGGACACTAATACGTTTTTGGAGGGGAAAAATAGTCACATTTTACTGGTAAATGGTTTCAAATGTGCACAGGCTCCTTCATATAAACTCCTCGGTGCAACAGCTCATTAGTGGGCCAAGGCCTGTCGTGCCCATTTCAGCTTTCGTGACCTAGGGCTCTGGGGTGCTAGGCATATATCCCTTTAAGGTGGTCAGCCTCGCGTGGAACCCCCAGTGTTTAGTTCCCAAGCATGCTTGGTACCCATTTTATCGACCCTCTTAAGATATGAAAGGATGGGTCAACCTCGCCCAATTCGGGATTCGATCCCTGGACCTGTGGCATGGCAATGCGAAGAACTACCACTAAGCCACTGGGCCTCTTCATATATACGGAATTATTTATAAGTGGGATTTTTTTTGTCCAACACGATTCGTTTATCTATGTACATAACAACAGAGTTCAAAGAACAGATAAAAAAGGGATGACAAATGACAGTGATTGCGCCCTCCAGTAGGGAAGAGTGTAGGCTTTTTAGCCCATTACCCCGCTCGCCAGAAGAGACAGTCACAAGAACACAAAGAAGGACGCCACAAACACATAGACAAATAACAACATTTATTGTCAAACGCAAACATCCATGCCTTTACCGGGATTCGAGCCCGAGCCCAGCAGCTCCAAAGGCTAGCACTCTAGCCTAGCCATTGCGCCAGCGGGCCGGCCGATTAAAAAAAGGATACTTTTGTTAGATCTGTAACAAGAGCGTTTCCTTTTCAATTTGTAGATCATAAACTGGTCTAACTTTACTTGTGTCCCAGAGAAAAAATGCGGTCTTGTTTTGAACAAAAGGTATGCACTGGTCATTGAGCTTCAGGGAAATCGAAAATAAAGAGGCTAATTTAATGTGGCAGCGGTATAGACTTCGGCATTGTCTTTCAGAGGATAATTAATTGATTTTATGACTCGAATATGGAATTTTGTTTGATGGTTTTTGATTGGGCTTCATATTATGCATGAGCTAAATACAATATAAAAGAATTCAGGGGATTGTAGAATAGAGGGGGGATAAAAACCTTAAAACATGATTGTTATTTTTTTTTTAATACATTGGTTATATGTTCAGTTATGATCATGTATTAAAAACCTTTTAATTTCATTGAAGTTAAGTTTTTAATTATGAATTCAAAGGTTATACATTTAGGTATAGCATTTATCTGGGTCAAATAATCTATTCATAGGAATATAATATACCAATATTGTATATACATTTCCGTTGTCCAAGGTCTAACTAGCCATTTGCTAATGTCTTTTAAAAAAAGAGGGTTTGATAGTAATCAGTAATCGGAACTGTTTAATCTAGTTCTTTGTTTTTGGTGTTCGTCCAGGTAGCTGCCAGTCCTCTAATTGGTTAAGATAGTGTCGCAATTTTGCGTGTTACGAAGTACCGTTATGAAAAGGTGTGTAAAAAATAGAAGGCTAATAATGCCAACGTTGTTGCACATAATAATTTCTCCATCCTCTTTCTGAAATAAAATGTTTCTTATAAAAATTATTTCATGTCTTGCTCAAATACTTTTTTTTATGTAAAACAGATTTTTCTTGCAAAATTAGAAATGTTCGAATCGTTACGTCACGCTGGCGATTACCCCTACCCCCCTCCATGTCACGATCCATCACGTTGGCGCAACCCCTCCTTCGAAAACTTTTTTCCCCAATTGGAGGATTTTCATTCCGTGGATTTGATAGCTCATGTAAAAGAGCCTTTACATGAACCATCGAATCCATGGAATGCCAAACCCTCCATTAGGGGAAAAAGTTTTCAAGCAAGATTTCTTCATTGGAGGATTTACGAAACCCCGCAATGAACCCTGCAATTCCGGTTCTGCCTGGGCGAAAATCCCCAAGAGGGAAAAATTTGCTGAGTTTGCCCTTCATTCCATGGATTCGATGGCTCGTATAAACGGTTGCGTTTGGTGCCTATTCAGGTGTCGGATCGTCACTTGACTGAGGTTCGAAAATACGACAACCGTCGCCAATAGCTCTAGTGCGGTGATATTTCAAACATAACCTAATAGTCTTATCGCCTGAAGCGCCTTTCTAATGAGGAAGCAAAGCACCAATGTTAATAGAAGTAAAAATGTGTGTTCAACCAAACCAAACGAGGTAACTGGAAAAGCTGTAAAAGTTTGGCTGTGTTTAAACTTAAAAAAAGAGGATTAAAATAAGTAGCCGACGTCTGGCTAAGCTAAAATTATTTGTTGTTGTTGTTTTGTGTTGAGGTGAGTTTGTTTCAGTGCTAGACTTTTTCCAGTAAAAATGATACTTGAATTAATAAAAAACACAAATATTTGCAAGATTAAATGTATTGAATGATTGCTAGTATCCCTCTATAGTTATTAGTAAGTTCTTATTGTACTACGTCGACGGACTCTTTTTCGGTACAATTCAATAACTTGTAGTATGTTGGTTGGTTTAACATATATTTTCAGGCTTGTGTGCTTGGTCGCACCAATAACTTGTATTTTATTGAATAAATATCCTTTCAAAATTAAAACAAATTATCAAGTTCTGCCAATGGTGTGTTGACAATTACGTAACAAATCAGTTTTATGATTAAAAATTTAGTGCTTGTAGGGTATTTTTAAAGTACAAAGTCCTCCCATTTGGAAGAATTTTATTCTGATAATCTGAAATGTCATTTCTGCCAATGGCCATCATTTTGTAGAATAGTATTACTAAATATTCTTACGATAGCAGCCCAACCTTATCAGTATAACTAACAAAGTCAATCTTATAAAAAAAAAGCTTTTACAGCCTTATAATATTCTACAAGGATTTATTTCGTTTTTTAACAATTTTAATGCAATTAATTTTTTTAAGTCTTTATGCCGTTTTTATGACACTAACTTTATTTAAGGGGGTTCAGTATGTTGTATATCGGTAATGTTAAATTGGCCAATTGCAATGTACCTTTTCACAATAACTACTGATCAGATCATCTTAAAATTTTCTCTGTGTGTTGTACCAACTTTGTATATTAATCTGAGGTTAAAATTTTTGTAAAAAATAACTGTTAGATTATTTTAATTAAATAAGTTTTAAAGTAACCAAAAAATCATGAAATTTTTCACTATTTAGCCCCATAATTTTTTTTCACTTTAGTTTCATTAAAATTTATAACCTCAGATTAATCTATACTATGTATTACATCATATAAAAAAGATTTCACGTGAAAACGTAGCATAGTTTTTGAGAAAAGGTACATCAAAGTTAAAAAAAATCAAGTTCTGAGAAAAACGCGTTCAAAGTTTTTATTGTTAACCCATTTCCTTATGAAGCCATGACATTAAAATGGCTTTTAATGTCAAAAATATGTTTCCAATCGTCTTGATACTTTGTGACATTATTTATAAAGTTTGTAATAGCATTTTAAGCCAATAATTTTTGTTTTGATTTTTTCACCGATTTTAGGGTATTGAACCCCCTTTAAATTCATTAAGAAAGAATGTGCCTGCTGGACCACAGGTCTCCAAACCGAAGTACCTCAGTGTCAATCCAAAGTGAAAAAACTATTTTCTAAGCCACATTTCTTCGACTATAGTTAATAATTTTGCAACTGTTTTTTTATATAATAAATGTAGCTGACTTACAGGTCTCGAAAATCTCACATTTTGAAATGGGTTTAAAAAAAAATTCAATTTTCAATAAATAATTTTACACAAAATATTCAAAGCAATTTTTTAAAAAGGGGAAGAGCTGCTAGTTATCTACTTTTATTTTTTTTAAAAAAAATATGCAAACATATTTAATATGTCCGGGAAATTTGTGGCTTAGAAAATAATTTGTCCCCATTAGATTAACAATGAAGCACTAACTTTTTACAAAAATTGAATGTGTTGCTTTACAACCTGACAGGCAGGTGGCCGGGTATATACAGGGTGGTTATAAAATAACGCTCCCTATTCGGAGTGGTCTGTAGATTGAATGAATAATCCAAATGCAAAAAACGAGACACTAATCAAGAAGGGGGGGGGGGGGGAGAAAGGAATCATAAAAAAAAAACTCGTCTCTTGACCAGGGTGTTCTAAATTATGAGGCGTAATTGGATGTATTGGCAGTAATTAGCCATAATTGGCTACTCCTCGTAATTATAACCTTGGTCAAGAGACGAGTTTCTTCTGTGTTAATTACGAGGTGTTATTAGCTGTGTTGGCAGTATAATTGACGCCGCCTCGGTTGTGGTCAAAAGACGAGTTGGTTTTTATGATTATTCTTTTTTATGATATCATTCATTTATCTTACCATTCTTTATGATACCATGAAGTAATGCTCTAGACTGGGAATTTTTAATAGTAGCCAGTGGCTACCAGAGTGAAAAAAAATGGTAGCCGCATTTGGATTTTTAGTAGCCAGTTTTAAACTTAAGTATATATGACAAAAAGACAGTGCTATTTTAAACAAAACAAAATTTTATTACAGACATTTTTTATATGGAAAGATTGACAGTAAAAATAGGATCATACCAAATATGTAAGTATTATGTCATTGGCCATAATTGAAAGGAGAAAATTATTTTATGTACCTACACAGTTCAACTCCAGGGTGCATAGCAAAAGTTCATTGTTAAAATTAGTCTTTCTTCCCGACAGAAACGAATTGGAGCGTTTTATTATTATTATTTTAGAAATGCAGCTTCAGTATTAATTATTTGTTGAACAAAAAAGAAAAATTAGGATCGCCAATTTTGGCGACTGGGGTTCGATTTTTAGGTAGCCACTTTCTACGTAATAGTCGTCAGTTGGCCACCACTAATCTAGAGCTTTATTATGAAGTTACTGCCACTAGTTTCTTTTCATATTAATTAACCACAACAGAGTTAGTTTTATAAATAAGTAACAGTAACAGAGCTAATCTTTAAACACAATTTTCCATGTTTATTTTAGATGGAGTCCCCATTCCAAGGCGTACCTCCCCACCAGCAAGGGTATCCCGGTGGCCTGATCCTCCCCCCAAATGCGGAACAGGAGGGTCCCACTGATGCCGGTCCCTTGCCCCCTCAACACAAGGACATCAGCATATCCATCGTGTGCAGGATGGGGCAGGAAACAGTGCAGGACATCATCACCAAGGCAACGGAGATGTTCCAGATGTTGAAGAATCTGCAGGTATTCCTTGCTTCCCACAAAAGCTTAAGAAATATTTCTTTTCATTCAGCATTTGGGGCTTGGGAGCTCTGTCGGTTAAGCACTCGCTTAGCATGCAGAAGGTCTCGGGTCCGGGCATCGGCAAAATAGCTGCCGACCTATAAACCGGCCCGTGCAGCCAATAATACCTCGTCTAAGGGAGTACACGTTAAATATCCTTCAAAGTCCTAACGCTGCGTACGAAATCGCCCTTAACGGTTGCGTTGGGTGCCTATTCAGGTGCTGGCTTGTCACTTGACTGTGGTTCTAAAATCCGACGCCCGTCGCCAATAGCCCTCGTGTAGCTCTAGTGCGACGATAATTCTAACCTAACCTATCAAATCTCAAAAAATATTTCTTTTCATTCAGCATTTCCATTGCAACTTAAGGTTTCAAACTTTTCCATTAAAGTGACCAAACATCACTCTTAAAAACCTTATAAAAGAGTTATAAGCTGACATTGATTTTAAAAAAAATAGTTAAATTTCAAAAGTTA